>WIDE01000010.1:347872-386460 GCA_015039315.1 Clavulina sp. PMI_390
CCGCTTGATGAGGCGTGACAATCATGTATGGGCCTAGTGGATTTTTTCTCCTGCATATCTGTTTGGCCACGTAAGATAGAACTAAATCAAGCTATATATCTTTCCCCGATTCCGAGTTCGCCTGTTGGTGTCAAGCATATGCACCAGCATGACTCCAGGCGCCACGCGTAGGAATTCTAACAGTGTCAGCTCAGCATGGCCCCCAAACTGCTGCCACAATTGCCAAGAGCACTGGCAAAGAGCCCGGGTCGCTCAGCATAGTAGAGATGATGTATTAAGGTTGATAGCTTATGATATCATTCTATCCAGTTTGCCTTGCTGTTGGCATACGCATGGGGTGCTATTCTTAGCAATCCCAGCCATAAAGTCTCCCTTCCGCGCCCTTCCCATCTGACGCCGGCTTGAGGACGTCTTCGCATTCGGCCCCGGCACCAAACCCAGCGCAACGTACTTGCTTGGCCGTTGGTCTGATAGGACATATCCCATCAGCGAACTCTATTCGAAAGATCGTGTCAACGATGTTGCGCGAGGCAATCGTCTGTGTCTCCATAGTCGACATAAAGCTATACGAGGGAAATTAAAGATGAGATGAATGAGAGGCGAACAACAGTGATAAGAAAACACAAAGACAGAACGAGGACGACGACTCACGGTTCGAAGGCGTTGATGTACCATAGCCCATCGCCGGGGTTCAGGGGTGGGAACAACATAGGCTTCGTCTTAGGATATGCATCCCACTACATGATCCAGAGCGGGGATCGATGATTTTTCAGGAGCCAGTCAAGGATTAAAGAGAAATATAGAGAGAAAAAAGGTATAACAAACTTGTTTTCTGTCCACCCAGGTTACCATCCCCTCGCCAAACACCCTGGCGAGCCATTCATCGCTGATTGTGTCCTTCGAGGAGATCCTCACTGCCCACTCATCGACACCATGCTCGTTGAGAGCCTTTGTTTGATATAGATATTTCAAGGAGTTGAACTCGGGCTCTGGTAGCTCCATGACACCGTTCGCCATAATCCTATTAGGCCTCGAACCATCAACCGTGGTCGTGACGAATGTTGGTATATCCGCACCAGCAGGGAGGTTGAAATAGACAGGGTTCGGCTGGGCTGCGAGCGTAGTAAACACGGTAACGTGCCGACGGATATACTCAACAGGGGGCATGAGTATTTCGGCCTCTATCTTTGGAGAATCGAGAATCGTGATCCCAGAGGGGCCAAAGGGTGCCGCGATGATGACGTGGTCATATGCAGGGATATCGAGCTTTGGTCGGTCATGCTCAACGGAAAGAGACCACTTAACCTTGCTGTTCGTGGAAACGAGGCGTATACCAGTGACCTGATGAGCAGGCAAGGTGTTGCTCAGTGAATGAGCATTATATTTGATATTTGTACGTGGAAGTCGTCTTCAAACTAACCTTTGTGTTCAGATATACACTGGCGCTTGACCGATTTAAGAACTGTTCGAACGCTTTGGAGGCTCCACCCGCCACGATTGAGTGGCCAATGGCCTGACGCATGATGACGGCACCCATTAGGGCATTGATCTCATCCACACTCTACAGGGTGGACACGGATAAGCTATCCGCTCCAGAAGGGAAAAAAATAAACAGTACATACTTGGCCATGGTTTGATCGAATAACTGAGCCGATAACCTCGTGGACGAGCAGCTTTCCAAAACCGTTCTTCAGCAAGTGCTCTGAGAACGTTTGAAAGAACAAGGGCGTGAAGCGTGCTTGAGAGATATAAGTTTCATGGTCAATGAACCGTGATAGATAAGGAGAGTAAAATTTGTCGATTGCCTCCCATATCCTGCAACCAATAGAAATATTGATCCGAACCTGACCTCGAAGAAGATGGATCATCATGACTGCCGGGTGCTCACCACGTGGGATCCCATTGAGGGAGCGAGAAGCCATATCTCCAGACCAGTTTCCAGCGGTTAAGCCAACTCTCCAAGCCAAGGTAGCTGAGCTTTGGTAAAGAGGGCCAACTGGGTTAAATGCAGGTCACTACATAGCCCTAATCATCACACACACCTGAGTAAGTATCTTCCGGCCGTTCCATATGCCCAAATTGTTACGCATATCATTGGCGTTTGACAACGTAATATTGAACTCCTTGGCAGCGCGCATCATATTCCTATCAAAATCCGCAAGGCCGTATGCGCCCAGCTCTATGGCGTCTAAAGATTTGTTGTTGTGAGGGTACACAGCCGTCGAACCTAGAAAGGTTGAGGAGAGAAGGTATCAGGTACAGATCTACACTCTCTAGTACATCTATCACTCACGGCCACCGACGTAGTCTGCCTGCTCGTACACATCCACGATGACGGCCCGGCCATGTCGTGCTGATGCCTTGCTAATCCAGAACGCTGCAGAAGAACCTCCAGCGCCAGCTCCAATGATCGCAATCCTTAGTGGCGGTGTTTCTTCCTGAACGCTTTGGAACACAGTCTGAAGACTAGAGTCCCGTGAAAGCAGCGGCCAAGCGTCGCACAGAATAGGGAAAACAAGGGCCAAAAGCACTGCCAGACGCAAGAGAGTGTGCATGTCTGTTCTCGCTGTTGGGGGACAATTACAAGCTCGTCCTGGGTTTATACCATCTCCCGGCTTTCATAGTCACATATGACTGTGGAGGACAAGGTATAGGCGTTCTATCTGCGATTGGGATCGAGCTATGGGTGGCCAGAGTTTGACATCCAGGTTGTGCTGCTCGATAGGTCACTGGGACGATGACATTCAGTTGTCATTGGTCGATCAGTTCCCACGGCTGACACTCCTCTTTGTCCTCAACGCTGCTTGGGTAGTTGAAGCGCCCCCTCCCGATACTCTACACAGGTAAAAAGTACTACATGCGCATGGGATAAATATCCTGCACTCACTCTAGTCGTGCCTATCATCCTTTTCATCAGCTGGGATTGTCAGAAACAAGGTACAAAAGGAACTTGGTCTGATTCACCATGATCCTCAATGGAGGCCCCATCTGGCTTTCTTTGGTACGTTAATGTCATCTCCTTGGCCTTGCGGGGGCCACCCGGATTGTAACCCGCCCCATATATTTTACGGCTGCTAGGGATTCAGGTAAATGCGCATTATCGCCCGTTTTTGTTCTGTCAAGCGACTGTCAAATGCATCTTGAGCCTGGGGTTGTTCCATCTCAGCAATGCTCGGCTAGATCAGCACCCGATTGAACCACCGCGGGTGGACGTTGCAGCACTACACCCTCAAGAGCATTTGTACCTATCCGGTCAAGCTCATGATAGTCTCAGTCCAGGATAGCCCCAGGTCTGTTTATTCCCTCAGTATCACACCGACCTGTCTGTGTGTCTGCAGCTGAACGATGAAGAAACCGTTGTGTTCCCATATAAATCATCTTGAATCCGGGACGGTACTCCCTGACCTTCGCCTTTGAATCCTCGTGCCGGATACTCAGGTCATATTGTGATAGTGGGGGCATGATAGCGGGGCCGGAATGATGTTAACTCAGCGACGGCAAACTCTATTCCTTTTATGTGAACGGCCATCGTGTCGATAGTACCCTATTCTCGAACTCGAGGCTCAGGCATCCACGGTATCTCTTAGTTCTTCTGCACATCGCCTTCAACTCAAGTCTGGCCAACCAAGGGTTTGAGTCACATGTTGCGGGTAGGTCGTTGTTTGTCGACAGTTAGCCTTTGTAGTCGACGGTAGAAGACACAGCTACATATGGAAGCCTCAAGAAATAGCAAAACGATGGTTTGGCGGTCAGAGCAGTCCTGGGTGAGGAGCATTGAGGAAGGTGTCAATCCAATATAATATTGTGAAGTGTGTAGGATATAGGGCGACGTCTAAAGAACACCCGACAATGCTGGGGTGGCACCATTCTAGTGGTGGAAGTTCTTGTGGTGCTCTAAAAGAGAATAATAACATGAACACGGTCAGAAAAAGGCTATGGGAAGCGTTCATGTGCTGGGTTCGCAACTTACTCAAGTGCACTGGAAATACGCGAATTCGTCAGTTGGGGATACATAAAAATGGTGTAGGAATTAGACTTACTCTGGTAGTCGATGGTATAGCCCATCAAGAAGATACCGAAGATGGATGCAAGGATGGGAGCACCTGAGGCATTCTTGCCGTTGAAGTAGCGCGCCTTGATGCCGGAAGACGCAGAGGCAGTAGCAGCACCCTTGGGGAGCTTCGAGTAGAAATCGACGACAGAGGCCATGCTAGCAGCAGACCCGCCAGACTGTACAAAATATTTTATGGGGGGTGTGACGCGACCCAGGACACGGTCAGTAATTTTCGTTGTTGCAAGTTCCGGATGCGCAAAGACAGATAGGTACGCACCACCGACGAAGGAGAGGCGATCTTAGGGGGGACAAGGCTACCCAGAGCCCGGCGTGCCAGTGTTGCGTGCATGGTGTTTGTGGGTTTGAGAGTACTGGCGCTTAGAGAGAGGAGTTTGCCGACCGTGCGAATCGCCTGACTCTATTTGGGTTAGACCAAGTTGACTGCTGTATGATTGCTTGCACCAAGTCGTACATCATTATACATAAGGCTACATACAACATTATTCGTTTGGGTCGTTGTTTCATCGATCACGGATGTGGCGCCGTCATCTCTACGCTTTCCGCATCCCCCACCGTTTGTGTGTCCGAGTCCTTCTGGTTGGTCTGAGCCTTTCGGAGGAATGGAAACATACGGGGGCGGGACAATCTGAAACGTCTCTTTTCCAGATGCTGCCTTTCACGTTCGGTCTCCTTCTGCTTGCGTAAGAACTCCCTCCACAGTCGTCGGGTTTCCTCCGATGCCTCGCGTTCTCCCCGCTCTATCAAGCCAACCTGTATGTAAGCCCGCCGAACAAATTAAGTAGCAGGAAACTAGCACATACCAAGCAGCTCCTCGTCCTCGGGGCTCTCGAATCTCCATTCTTCGCCCAAGAAGAACTGCAGCACCTCATTGAGTCCACCTACTGCGATAATCACTGCAACGATCTGCCCGAATCCCCAAGCTCCCTCTCCCGGCCCAACATCGTTCCGCCTCACCGTTAGCTCAAGCATGACGGTACCATAAATAGCGAACAGGACACGCCATATTACCGAGCCAGAGCCTGATTTGGATGCGTTGAAGGGATCCACAGGACGTCCGTGACGCTCGATCGATTGAACATGCACACTCCTATACTGCTTCGGAGGATAAGGCGAGGGACTAGGAAGATGATGTGGAGGAGTAGGAGGGGTGATTGGCCGTCCAGGCAAGCGCGCCACCGCTAACGAGTTGATCCTTGTCGGCTCTGCGGTGAACTCTGTACCAGAGCCAAGAGTTGAGGAGGATTCGGGAAGGAAACCAGAGGAACCCAGATCCTCGGGCGGGAATCCTAGACGCTCTTGCAGGTTTTGGTTTCGTGACATCACCCGTGATGGGGGGACTCTCGTTCTCAACGTGGAGGATGGAGAGGAAAACATCCGAGATTGGACTCGGGTGGGAGTTGGGCTGACCATCGCAGGGCCTTCTTCAGCATTTTCTTCATCGTCAACCACAGTACTGAGCGCTCGGCTAACCACACGAGGAGTGGGCATGAATTCATCCATAAGAGTCTCCGCTCTAAGACTCGAATCACGATGAGCAGCGTGTGGGCGGACAGGACTTGGGCCAGGCTCAGACAGCGCCGCATTAGCAAATGTAATATGTTTGTTGCCCCCTCCCGTAATCCCCATCGCGCCCTCCAAATCCGCGCTCTCTTGACGCTCCTCAACAATAAACGCCCACACCATGACGGGCACGAAGAGCGTCACCAGCGCAACGATGGAGCCAGCAGCCACCGCCAGCCACCGCAGCCAAGCAGCAGTCGGCCGCACATTGACAAACATTAGTACGTATTTGATGGAATGGTTGCTGCAAGATGGATTCGAGAAGTTGGAAGCGCCAAAGGTTGGGGCAGTGATCCAAACGTAAAGCCACCAGGCTACGAAGAGTGCGCCAAGAGCCCACATCGTGATAAAGTAGAACGCAACACGAATCCCGCTAGCCCGATAATCACCTGCGGAGATAGTGGTGATTCCAAGGAAGCTAAGTTGGTGCATAATAATAACAGCATGGTATAGATCGAGTTGATGTTGAGCTGGTAGAGCGAAGTACTCAGAACGTAGGGAAGAGGAGTAAAAGGTGTATATATGTTAAGACGTACCAGTTTGTATCACGGCTGTGATTAACAATGCGAACCCATTGAGACCAGCTGCTTGCAAAAGCGCTGTCCTAAGTTTGCTGAAGCCATAATGGGGGTTATCGAGGTTGGGGACCAAGGCCACCAAGAAAGAAGTAATGTAAATGCCGACCCTGATTCCGACGCCCGATACGTCGGGGTTCGAGGGGATCGCACAGTCCGACATCTATGTTTATTGGGTATCGCAGAAGAAACGGGGGGTATCGAAGAGGTGCCGCCGGTAGGTGGCACTAAGGAGAGATGGAAACAAAGCTGGTCTTTATATGCTGGTGTCGAAAGAGGCCGAAAAAGCAGTTCCAGAGCAGGCGGAAAACCAAGCGAAGTGCTAAGTGACTCAGTGGGCCTGAGATCAGACTCGGTCTCGTCCAGGCTGTCGTTGCCTACGCAGGGTTGGCAGGAACAAAGTTAACGTCGCACACCACCTGACGTCTGACAGTCAGGAGGAGACGCGGATGCCGAGGGGACCGTTGGATGGAGGTGGGAAGCAACTGCTGTGTGGGCAAAGGACAGCTTTGCAGGGGTTCATTACGAGCTGCACAACTCAAATCGTGCTGAATACAGTCAACCCAGGTTGAATGAATACTTTTCGCCCCGTCCTCCAAACTCGGCAGGAAAAGCACCATCAAGAATGGAATAATAGCGCAATGGTGCACAGCTTTCGCGTGGTGCCATGCGGATTAGACGCTGCTACTGTCTCGCTCTGTGAAATGTGTTCATCATGAGAGATCGGCCAGGTTCCCACGTCGGATGGAACAATTTGGACGGTGCTGAGAGGGTCGTTTTCCGCAAAACAATATGTCGAGGCAGCAAAAACCAGATTGATCTGATACGGGTAGATGCACATGGTGTAGGATATATGCTACAAAATGGAGAAGACAGAAATACAATGATGAGGTATTCAAATCATTCAGCGGCACTCGGATGCCATCCAAGCTCCTGCTCAATCACCATCATCGCCCTCCGCAGGCTGAGCATGTCTCCTCCCCAGCACAGGAGGCAGGTTGTCATGTGAAGCACTATGTCCTGTGGTGTGTATCTCAGCCCTCGCGGCCTCGCCCGTAGCAGTCGTGTCATCCGGCCTTGGAAGCTCCGCTTCTGCGGGGTCACCCCGCGAAGTCATGGCCATCTCAAGGTCTGGCGTTGCGGCTGATGGTGGGTCCTGACGGAAGAACGGCATGAGGCGCGAAATGGCGCGATGCGATGCCGTGCTCCGCCCACGAGCGCGCAGCCCCGCTAACCATCCGTTATGGAGGGTAGATTTTCCAGTTGAGTGCATACTTTCGTGGGCAGCAGCCGTAGGGTCTGGTTCACCCATTCTCGGGGTATGGGTAACAGCCTCGTTTCGAGAAGGTCGACCACCGGCAAAGAACGAGCGAAGATTCTCCTTCAAGCGGGAATACCGAGAGCCGCGAGCATCTTTCGAGGCTTTTTTGGACGCCTTTCGCTTCTCGTCCATCAGTCGCCATTCGGCACGGTTTTCCGCCTTTGCTGTTTTCTTGTGTTCCTCTATTCAACGAAAGAAAGTTCTCGTGAGCACCGCCGTATGATAATGAGAGGAAGTAACAGAGGGTGGTGCTTACCATGCCAGAGAGCATCATCATAAGTCTCGAACCTCCACTCCTTGCCCATAAAGAACTGGAGCATCTCATTGGCACCACCCAACGCGATGATGACTGACACGATCTGGCCAAAACCCCACACGTTTTCTCCAGGACCAACATTATTCCGTACGATGGTGAGCTCCAACATGGTGATACCGTAGGCGAGCACCAGGAGGCGAATAATGATCGACCCTGAACCACTGCTTGAATCGTTATACGCATCCCCTGCGCTTTTGGGCTGTGCAGATGCTGCGGGAGCTTGCACACCACCAGACGCATATTTCTTTGCTCGCCGCGAAGGAACAGAAGATGGGGATGGGGATGGTGCTCGTGAGGAGCGAGAGAAATGGGATCCAAGGTGCGATGTGCTTGGTCTTGGGGTAAGACCATGGGGGTAGAGGATCGGCGGACTCAGGAAATTGGAGGATGCGGAAGTGGCTGGTTCGGGAGGCGATAGAGGTGCTTGCGATGTGGACGGGAGGGTATCGGCGTGTCTGGCTGGTGCTGATAGAGAGAAAGAGGCACCCAAGGGGGACGCAGACGTATCGTGGCCAATTGCTGCGTCGGCGTGCTCATGGAGCCGGGGAATGTCCGCGAATGAGGAAGCGCCCAGCGGATTAGGGCGGCGCATCCAATCTGGCTCGGGCGCAACGGCAGGCGTCTGGGTATATGGGTTTTGGGCAAAGCGTCGACCGTTCCAAGGACGCCCTGATGTAGAGTCATGTGTGGATGATACACTGCCATCTGGAATACGACCATTATCAAAGCTGTTTGTGAATGTAGCGGGAGGCGATGATTGAGATGGCAGCGCGGATGCTCCATCGCGTGGTGGCGTTCCAGAGTCAGGCCCCAGGGCACTCTGCCCAGATGGCATCCATCCGCCCTCTCTGGATGAATGAGAGTTGGCTAGCGGAAGGTCTCCAGTGATTTGATTGGTATCTTTCTGCATCCAATCAGGCATGATGAACGGCCTATCATTGGACATCGCTAGAGGGGGAGGTCGGTGAACGGGGTGGGTAAGAGTCGAGGGGCAGTCTCCATCAAGGTCCTTTGGGGAGAGGGCTGAAGTCTGACATTCGAGACCGGTTGGTGAAGGCGTGAGGGGCTCGGAGTCGGGAGTCGATGTAGAAGCTTCACCTTGTGGCGGTGAGGCACCACCAAAGCTAGTTGATGAAAGAATAGACGAGCCTGGCTCAGATGTCATCCGCCCATCTTCAATAAGCCGAGAATTGGGCCAAGATGTGGCCCCACGCATACTGTCTTCGCCTCCATTATGGAGCCTCCGACTAAGCGGAACAGACGGCGTATACGATGTAGGTTGGTTGAAAGGGTTTTCGGCAAAGCGCCGCCCAGGGGTCCATGCGCGTGTCGCCGTAGGATCTCTCACCGAGAGCGCACCGCTGTCGGCACCTTCTCCACCCTCGGTAGTGGGGGCTCCCCCAACAAGGGGAATTCTCCATGGGTAAGGGGTATTACTGGCGGCATTGGTAGAAAGGGAGACATCCATTGGGGGTATCGGGGTTGGCGCTCGGGCTTCGTCCAAATCGACACCAAGGCTCTGTCTGGAGGTTAGAGCGTCATCGTTCACGAAAGATGGAGCATGGGCACGATGGGGGACAGGGGCCTGCATGGTCAACACATCGCCCCAGTCGCGACCAGCCGTTTCATGAGGTTCGGGAGGACGATGTTGGATCGCGCCAGGGGAAGGTGATGGACCCCTCCATGGCGTGAGAGCAACTGTCGGCGAGTCAGACTCGGGGTAGTGGCGACGAGACGGCTTCCAGTTCTTGTGACTTTCAGGAGAATTTGGACCAATTGGGGGAGGAACTCTCCACGGTTTGTCGCTGCTAGCTGAGGAACCCCAAGATGGTGACGGTCTATGCCCAGATGACATGTTGGCGTTGTCTGGGGTTGAGAGTGTCGACAACTGAGGACGTTCTGCCGAAGGGCCTCCAAGTGAGGTAGGAGGCGCCGCTGCATTGGGTTCCCTGACCTCGCTTCCTTCTATCTCATAACCTTCTCTAGATGATGACACAGCACCATTTGCCCCTGCTGCCCGGTTCTGGAGCCAGTCCGGTAGTGGTGGCGGTGACGGTTCACGATCACGGTTCATCCACGAAGGCGTAGGATTGGGGGCAATGCGGTCCAAAGGCAAACTTGAGCTGGGAGTCAAAGTGGTTGGTGATGAGTTCAAGGGCAGGTTGCTCGGCATCGCAGTGTGATCAGAGGTAGGAGAACGAGTATCAGACGATGAGGGGGAATGGGAAGGGGTCGTGGAGCGGGTCATCGAAGGGGAGGGAGAGGAGCTCGAAGAAGCGCGCGGCTGATCAGCATCACCTTCAGATACTCGCCGCGATTCGTTCGGCTCAGGAGAGGACGTCCGCTCCATACGCAACGAATCAAATCGAGCACCGGACTCCGTGCCACCATTTTCGGCGGCATCCGATGGTGATTGAGACCGGTCTTGGGAACGATGAAGCGACTGACCCTGCAAGTCAGAGGGACTAGGATCATCTAGCACAGTTTCGGCGCGAACATCGTCCCAATTTGTCACCGAAACCTGTGGCATTCGCTTTCCATACCTCATGCGCCCATGGGCAGGCGAGGGGGCAGTTTTCGCCTCTCCCCCGCTGGAGCCTTTCCTTTGACCGAATATGCCAAATGGAGCACCAGGATTCATAAATCTACCACGAGGACTGGAGGGAGAAGGTGCCGGGCCGTTCTGTTGGCCGAATATCCCAAACGGAGCCAGTCGATTGAACGATCCACCTGCTCCCGGGGTGTTCGAAGCACCTCCAGAAGAAGCATTGCCTTGACCATAAATCCCAAACGGGGCAAGCGGATTAAACGTCGTATTGAAGCTTCGCCTAAAGGACCGTCCGCGCTCCTGGACTTCCGGATGTACTGAAAAAGAGGCGAGATTTGGTGGAGATGATGGAGGTGTCGTGCCTGGGGCTACTTGAGGAAAGGTGCCAAAGGGAGGCGTCATGGGTATCAGGCTCGCAACAAGTTGGGTTAGATTGTGAGGATCCCCAAGATCATCTTCGTCTTGGCCTTGCTGCACACTAGCAGCGGTAGGAGGAGGGAAACTGCAAAATAGGGACAAAGGTTAGATGAGTGTCGTGGTTCGGGTCAACCAGCTAGTAGAGGGAGGTACTGACGCATGCAATAGAAATTCTTCCGGGCGCATGCAAGGATCTGGTGGTCCTGGCTTGATTGCACCCCGACCCTTGGTGATCGCATCGATTCGCTTAGCAGACTCCTCCTGCGCTTTCTGCTCCCTTGGGATCCACCACATCATAAAGAGCGGGATCGCTACAGCAACTAGCGCCATGATTATCCCAAAGGCCACAGCAGGCCATCGGATCCAGGCAACCAGGGCTCGCACGTTCACAAACATAACCACATACTTGATAGTGCTATTGCAGCTCGTATCGCCGGAATTGTAGTTCCCCGCTCCAAAGGAAGGGGCCGTAGACCATACGTATAGCCACCAGGCAGCGAAGAGCCCACCTAGGGCCCAGGCAGATATGTGATGAAAGATGGTTCTGCCGGTGGTGGCACGGTATTCACCTGCCACCCCAGCGCGCGCACTCATGCCAAGCAAAGTGAGCTGATGCATGATAATGAGGGAATGATAGAAATCAAGCTGCTGAAGGACTAACGAGCAATAAGATAAATTACTGACTTCTTGCTGAAATCGATGGGAGGGACAGAACTCACTTGTTTGGATGACGGCTGTGACAAGTAGTGCGAGACCGTTAAGGCCTGCAGCTTGCAGGAGCGCCTTCCGCAGCTTCGTGAATCCATAGTGCTGGACTTTAAAGTTGGGCACGACCGCGATGAGGAATGCGGTAATGTATATGCCGACACGCATGCCAATGCCGGAGACATCAGGGTTTGCGGAGATTTGGCACACATCGGTCACATTCATATCGTATGCCCTTGGTTCAAGGGAGGATGTGATAAGAGAATTGAGAAGGGAGGTGATGTCAGAGGTGGCTTATGGAGGGAGGTATAACAAGTCGAAGCTGTGCGGGGCGTCTTTGAGGGTGGCAGGGATGGGGCTTGCGGATGATGCGTTGGGCCGAGAAATGGGTATCCAGGATGTTCGTATGGGTTGCACTAAGAAATAAAACAATGATGTTGGATGAAGAGTTGAAGATTGAATGATGCACAAGTGAATCCGGAAGCAAAATGGACAGAGATGCACGATGAGCAGAAATGAAAGCGTGACAATAGCAGAAAGACTCTAGAAAGATGCAGAAAGATACAAAGCAGTCAAATAGCACAGTCAGATAGCAGGTATATGGGGAGGTGGCCGAGGGAGGGCTCCGTGGAGGGAGGTCGAGCGACCGTTCAGGCCTCGATGGCGCTTGCCGCATTTATTCAGTTTCGGTCCCGGAAGGCGCTGCAACTCGACCCCTCGTGGGTTCTGGCGTCTGCGCCATCCGCATAGACGACCCCGATCAAGCGCAGTTTCAGCCGTGCACAGGCTTTTCGGGTCTAGAGCTTTAAACTGTGAGTAAAACGGAACAATCTTCGGATGCAATTGGCAAACTAGTGGTATGGTACAGGCAATGCAAGATGTGGAAACTGGAGGACCGCCAAGATAAATCCAATGACGGCAGAAAGAAAGTAGATACATGTAAGGGAGGAGAGCTGCAATTTCGCAACTGAAATCGGCTACTTGAGAAGTTCGTCGAGAACACGATCGTCTGTGATGTTCGCGACATTGGAACCTCGATAATTCAGCCGTTTCAGGACATCGATCTAAGATATCAAAGCGCATGAGAAGACAGGATGCATAATAGTAGTGAGCTGGAAGGATCGAATGGTAGGCGAGAGGCATACGCGACAAATACGCACCACTTTTGCTTGGGGGAAACCCAGAGTCACAAACTGCTCGACGTGCTGGGGCTGTAGACCAGCAATCGCAATCTCATCTCTCTTGGGGGCGTTTGCGGAATCCTTCGCGCTTTCTGCGGCTGCCTCAGCCGCTCCCTCCTTCTTAGGCGCCCCCGCATAAATCTGAGCCCAATACCGTGCTGTCTGCTCAAATGATTCTCTAGAACTCATATAGTGTTTCGCGACTAATAGACAAGCATGGTCATCAGCGGTGAGCATACACGCTAAAGCACGACCAGGGGGTCACGAACCTTCTGCATCTTGGGGGTCGCTCGGTTCTGGGCTGCACAATAGTGACTGAAGGGAGATCATCGTGGATTTGAGGGTAAGGACAGGAGACCATGCATCTTTCAAGATATCGAGACATATTGCGCCCTATTGAACAAAAATAGTTCATGAGCAAGTCAACCCCTGGGCTGGGAAAGGGCTGTGCGGCGCACCGATGCGGAAGAGATGTTGGGATGATAGACTTTACTTTAGAACGAAGAGGTCCTCAGACACTAGCAGGACTGAGTATTGGGATCGATCTTACGTGATGAATTTCATTTTCACGGGTTGGAAGGGGTAGGAATCGGGGATAGTGATATCCTATCGTGGTCCAATAAGGGGTTATTCAATATCAAAGGGCCAAATTATCAATCCATGCTTACTACTTCGTATGTTCCGCCTTCATACGGGGTGTCAACGGGACCAGGGAATGTCCCGATGAGGTGGTAAGGTGACTGGTCCACCATGTCTACTGTGATCTTGCTCTGAACATCCTTCTTGCAGTCTGCATCGGAGAGATGAGATCACGATAATCCCTAATTAGATTGATATCGGGGAATCTTACCAGAGATCTCCTTGTTTACTCGTCGCAAGCGGGCATCCATGGTTGAGAGCGCGCGTGTTTGGCAAGCGTGACCAATCAACTTGAGTTAAACGTAAACACAGCCCAGTCTCTCCAGAACTTTCTGTGAGGGCTTATCAAATACCCCATGAGTCCAAAGCACGAAACTGTCAGAAAACGATGTCAGAAATGAATCCATAGATGAATGACGCTTTTACAGCTGGCTGATTCCTGCAGTATATTGCTCTAATCACCTCGCTTATGATTAGCACATTGACTTTGCTGAACATCGTTCAGGTCTTTCTTCCCCAGTGACTCATTTATTCAGAGCTACAGTTTGACCCGCCAACAATACTGAGGCATTAAGAGACATCGATGACGTCTGCTTATGAAAACCCAGCGTTTGATGGTCTCATCGATCAACTAACAAAGCGATTGGATACTCTCCATACGGCTCCAGTGATCGCTGCGCCAGATGCTATCGACAAAGCATTCGCCGAAATTCCTAATAATCTCCCCGAGAAAGGTGTAGGGACTTCTCAAGCGCTAGAATTTGTCGAAAGAATTGTCGTCCCTGCGCTCGCTACTGGACATGCCGGCCCTCGGTGGGGTTTTTTCGGTTTATATGGTTTTGGTGTCCTTGCTCGATGCTAATGACTGGGAGAATCATGCAGATATTTTGGGTTCGTTATCGGCGGGTCGGTCCCAGCCGCTACGTATGGCGATGTCCTTACAACAATATATGACCAGAATGTCCAGGTCAGTCATACGAAGTTTCCTCGCTGTGTACCCGGTCATGAACTGATCAAGTAATTGGTAGGTCCATCTGCCTGTAGGTGTATTAAAGTCTCTGCCATGAACTCTAGCTAAGGGCCTGCTTAGCGAGACACCGTTAGCACTGTTGTGGAAGCCCGCGTCCTCGAGATGCTCCTTGATCTCTTCAACCTTGAACGCGAAGATTTTACGGGCCGGACAGTGACCACTGGGGCTACAGCCTCCAACGTTCTCGGACTAGGTTCGCATCTATAATGTAGCTTCTGTCGTCCCTCTGGTACCTAGGAGGCTAATCAGACGGTATTCTATTGTAGCATGTGGGAGGGACTTTGCAGTGCGAAGCGCCCTCAATGACCCAAACTATTCGGTTGCTGAAGACGGATTTGGTGGAGTCACTGTCAAAGTATTGGGAGATCGAATCCATTCATCAACTATGAAGGCCGCCGCCATAGTTGGTATTGGCAGAAGCAACGTAAGCCGCACGCCCGAATTAAGCAGTGAAGGGTAGATATCTTAACTTCACATTCAGGTGATCGACGTCCATGATCCGGTCACAAAAGGGTTTGATCTCAAGAAGCTTGAGGAGCTCCTAGCCTCATCAACGCCCGAGAACAAGACCGGCTTCATCGTATGCCCATCGTTCGGCGAAGTTAACACTGTACGTTCTTCCGTGTATCACCCTATAGCCCAATTTACCGAGATGTCCTGGTCAACCAGGGAGAATTCACATCTCAGATGCACGAAGTCAGGGTGCTCTGTAACAAGTACCATGCGTGGATCCACATAGATGCTGGTACGATACCTCAAGATCTGCATAGCGCTCAGATTATTTTTCATACTTCTCACATATAGCGTTTGGTGGGTTTGCTCGTGTCGTCCCTGAGCTGGCTCACTTGGCGGAAGGGCTGGAACTAGCGGATAGTATTACTGGTGATGGTACGTCCCACTCCCATCCTTGATTAGTCGACTGCATAGTTACTCTCGGGTCACTCTTTTCAAGGCCACAAGTGGCTCAACGTTCCATACGACTCTGGTTTTTTCTTCTGTCGTTCCCGCAAACTTCAAGCCTCCGTCTTCGGGCCTTCGCCCCGCAGTGGTGCTCCCGCATACCTCTCTACCACCTTATCGAACCTCCCAGCATCAATTGCCGACATCCCTTCCCCTTTGAATATGGGTATTGAGAACTCGCGCCGATTCCGCGCATTGCCCATGTTCTGTGCTCTTATGGCCCTGGGGAAAGACGGCTACGAGGAAATGGTGCGTAGGCACATCGAATTTGCTAGGAAGGTGGGAGTATGGATGATGACTCCTAAAAGCGCGGGAGGCGGGGCGGAATGGTACGAGGTCCTGAACGCCTCTTATGATCAACGAGATGAGACTTCCGCGATGGCTGCGACAGCAGTTGCGGTGGGAGACTCCAACATTACGAACGTTGTCCCACTCAACGTCATCCTATTCCGCCCTCGATCTGGGTCACCACTATACCATCCAACCCAGGGATCGATGTCCCTTATCCAGGCTGTTAATCAGACGAGGAAGATGTACATCACACCAGGTGTAGGTGGAGCAGCCCGGCTCGCAGTGTCGAACTGGATGACGGGTCTTAGGACTAATGAGGAGGGCAAGTCGGATTTTGATATCGTTACAGACACACTGAGGGAAGTCATGCAACCTTCACGCGAGTAATCATCAGCTACCTGTACGAATACAACGCCCCCTTTCACGTAATGATGATAAAGGGTTTTGCATCCCGGCCGTCTGAGTTTGTCTACGCTAGGATTCAGACCCTGCATGAACAGAAAGTTGCCTTTCCCTCAATCGCCATTGCGGGTAGAGAGATTGTCGGAATGTTTCGTGACTTTCGTCGCTGGGGCTTATTGCGAACACACTGACACAGTATGGTTAGATTCACGAAATGATGGTGAGTGACAAAGATATGAAGCAGTGATCGGGTCCATTTGCCTGTAGGAGCCTATCCGATTTCAGCCGAAACTTTTTCCAGACCAGTACTCTTTCCCATCCCCCGAAAGAATTTTCCTAGTCCGTGATATGGTCCCAACGTCTGGTACCCTCGCGGTAAATTCGGCAGGTATTACGGAACGGCAAGTCAGCACTTGGCTTGGAGGACCTCTGCTCAAGATGAAACAAAACGAAGAAAGAACCATAGGCCTATGATATGATGGCCTGGTGATGGAGTTGAGATAGCAGAGAAGTTGCAGAGCTCGGGGGTAACTCTTGCTGGAAACCATGCTCAATAACGCGATTGTGAAACAAGAGAAAATATCCCAATATTAATAATAATCGGCCGTGGTAGTACAGGCTACATCTCCGTCGACGTGCATTAGGCAATATCATGAGCGAAATATGTGGCATGATTCGTTATTGGTGAAGAGTTGTGACATCAATCATCAGTGTAAGCGATACCAGCTCGCTTATACCACGCTTTCATGTTGCTAGATTCAGGCCACTATGGCAAGCACAGCGAAGAAGAGGAATTGATATAATTTTGGAGGGAATGCTGGGAGGAGAACGACGTCGGGTGTGACATCAGCGGGCGAGACCAATTCAGTGGCAATCTCCGCCGCTTCCTTCGACGTCAACCAGAAATCCATTCGAATCCAACACAAGCACGATTTCACCGTCTCTATCCCATCCTAGACTCATATTCTCATCCTAAACGCTTCTTTTGATTTAACCATGGGCGAATCACGGACAGAACTCATCCAGTGGGTGAATGACCTGCTGCAAACAAACTACACAAAGATCGAGCAGCTAGGGAGCGGAGGCGCATACTGCCAAATTATTGATTCCTGCTATGGTACGCGCCATGGTTCTCTCGCTCTCCTACTGCCTTTTCGAGCCCAAACTAATTCCGGCTTGAACTCGTTTACTTTGCTGTCCTCGCTCCGAATCCGCGGCCATAAACTTTTGTTGATTGACCGCGATGCCGACGCTCTGAACGCGATTATCGCTCCGTCTTGCTTCCTTGACGTCTACATGGCCTCTGTGAACGCGGCGTGAACCGTGTGTGTGTCCGCCTATAGGTGACGTGCCGATGGTACGCGTGAAGATGGCCGCCAAACACGAATACGAGTACCTCGCGAACTACAAAATTTTGCAAAATGTTTTCAAGTCCCATAAGATTGACAAGGTGAGATTCGGACAACTCGTAAGCATGATGAACGCGGCGCTCAAGGCAAGAACTCGTTTTTTTTGGTTCAATAGCCAATACCTGTTGATCGGCTAGTCAAGTGCAAGATGCAGTACGTACCAAGACCCCTTCCCTGTCAAATTTTACGAGCGATACCTAATGTACCAATTGATAACCTCACCACGAAAATCCGCCAATTCGTCTACTGGTGTCGGTATTTCCAGAGACAACCTCGAGTTTACGCAATGGATCAAGCGCTTCTGGGACCAGAACTTTGCCTCGGAATCCTATGATCCCATTGCACGACGCAAAGGAGCAGCAGTAGAATCAGCGACGATTGCTCCTGTGCATCGGCCCGTAGCGTCTGCAGCTGCGACCAGTTCAGCAGCCCGAGGGGTTGGTGCAGGGAGGCGAACTCCTTCCGGTGGTACGTTGTCAAATGTTCTTTCCGTCTCTCTCCTTCCCTCTTTGCAATTTGACAGATCGAGAAGCTCATCATCATATAATGTCTTCTTTTGGATATTCCTGCGCTGTGTGGGGTGGGGATGTAATTTGACGGTCGGGCTACTTACCCGTTGGTCTGCTTTTCCCGAATCCCGAATGATCGGTTGGGATGATGATGATGATGGCTCTGCTCGCCTCGGGCGCCGATCCGACAGCCCGATCAGGATCGTCATCTGGAGGGTACACGTACGAGTTTGTGAGTAACCTGCAGAACCAGTTGCGCGAGTCCGTTGCGCAGATGGAAGGGCTAGAGAAGGAGCGTGATTTCTACTTTTCAAAAGTGGGTTGCTCTCTCATATGCATTGTATATCATCCCGGCCCTCCTGCTGACGTCTGTGCTCATGATGATCCCGCATTCATGTTCACCTCCCCCTCGTCTTCTTCTTATTGGGGTCTTTAAGCTGCGGGACATTGAGATTTTGGTCCAGAACCAGCTCGAGGCATGGGAGCCGGAGGCCGGGGAGAAAGAGGGCGAGGTCGTGTTGAAGGAAATCCAGAAAATCCTATATAGCGTGAGTCTTTGTTTTTCCAGTTGCTTGCTGCTTGCTGCTGCTCGTTGGAATTGATTGCCGTTGAATTGACAATTATGGGGTCCTTAATGAACGACCTCTTTAGACCGAGGTATGTTCTTTCTTCTTTTGACTTGACGTTGCGGCCGCGCGAAAAACCCACGCTTTCCCGTGCGAATGTGCTAATGAAGGTCCGTTTCTCCACTGTTGCTGCTATTAGGATGGCTTTGAGGCTCCTACAGAGACGTTTGACGAGGGAGCACCTGTGGATGAGGAAGAGACGTTCTAGAGTAACTCGCCTCCCCCTTTTTTTTTTACTCCTGATGACGGAGGTAATAATGATTTCAACGTGCATTGCATATCGCTCTCTACTCTACACGCTATTCTTTACACCAATTCTTTTTTCTTTTCTTGCGCCTCTCGTTTTTCCTTTTGTTACGAATTGCAAAATGTCTAGCTATGATAGGCGGGATTGATTGCGTTGGTGTTCCACTGATGGATGGATGCCCGCAACCGGAAGGGCGGGGCGAAATTTTTTCAGGTGTGAGCGGAAAAAAAATAAGTATTGATCACGTGACTGTGGTTCGGGTGGCCACCTCTCTGTTTCCAACCACGACGTGGTGTTCTTAGCAGAACACCTCACCCTCCCGCTCCCTCTCTGTCTTCGGTGTTTCGTGGACAGGGCTAGCGACAAAGTACGTCCACAGTACTTTCCCTGAGGCGTAAGAACCCGGTCGACTGACCTCGCGCGACCTATCCCGGTTAGACACAGGCCCGTTCTGTGACTCAGACTCAGACAGACCCCCCTTCAATCCTTCAGCGTCTCCTAGCGTCGTCGGCCAGCGTTTGCAGTCCTTAAGTGGAGCTCGCATTCGAACCCTCTCCGTCTGCTCGACCAGCCAGGCAGTGCTCACCAGCACTCCAAACCACCAGTCTCCAGCTTTGCCTCTCCAACCTAGATTTCCAGCTTTTTGTTACGACTATCTTACGACAACCACCCCGCACCAATTCGACCAACAAGAGGAGGAACAAGAGAAACAGGACTTGCTTTGTCCTCAGCGCTCCGCGCCCCTCTCGACTCGCAAGAGTTATAAGCCGCAACGCAAGTTGCAAGCAATCCCCATCGCATCGATGCCCGTCGCTGCCCACCAGGCCATGGCGCCCACAACCACCAAGGCGAACGCCCCAGCCAATCTCGCCGCGATCAAAGCGCGCAGTGCCCAGTTCCAGGACTACTTCTCTGCCCCTGCGCCTGGTCTGAATCGCAGTGCTGTTGCTATTGACAAGCTGATGGGCGCTTCCGCTAACAGCGGTGACGCCTCCGCTCACACTGCGCTCGCTGACGCCACGAACGGCACCGCCAATCAGATCTTTGCGATCTATGGCCATCCAGCCCATCGCCGTAGCGCTGTGGCTGATGACGAAGCCGGCCAGTTCGATGTCCGCCGCAGTGTGACCCCCTCGAAGCACTCTCGTGGCGCCGAGTCTGGCATCGGGCCCATCCGCAGCGACTCGTATGGCCTCTCTGCCTCTCATAGCGGTGGTCCTCCCCCAGGCCTTAACCTCCCCAACCGTCGCGTGGTTGAGCATCGCCAGCGTCGCCATCAATTTGCTCGCCATAGCCTCTCGAGCTGGCCCCCGTCCCCTGGTGACGCCATGCCCCCTATGCCCACGTTTATCGTCTCGAGCCCCCACATCAAGAACGATCCGACCCAGAGGGCCTCCTACAGCAATATCCCCCCTGCGGGCTATCAGGGAGCCAGGGCAAAGAAGCCTCAGGCCAATGAATCATCTTTGATCAGCGGTGGAAACGCTCGTGTTGCTACTACCGCTTCGTATCAAGCTGCGCCTCATGCGGAGTCTCCTTCCCCTGATTCTCCTGTCACCACTGCCACGAGCACCGAGCCTGCTCCTCGCACCAGTGCCACGAAGCCCCTCGTTCCCTCCCCTGCCACTGAGGCTGCCATCCGCCGCGCGGTGCCTTCTCCCACGGAGCTTCTCCGTGTGGCCAACGAGTCGGCCCGCTCCAGCGCTGCCACCTACCTCTCCGACTGGGTCAGCGAGGTGGTCTGGGAGATGTGTGTCCCCATCATGGGCGTCAACGGGTACGTACTGCAGATCGATATCTGATCCTTCATTATCCTGTCATCAGCCCTTTTTTTCTTCCTTGATTCAAAAATTCTATTGGGTTCGCGAAAACTGACAATTCATGATCTTCCCTTCCCTCCACCCCCCATAGTGCTTCGGCTCGGGAAAGTTTGAGCTACCCCCATATGGGAAATGCCTCGAACGTGGTCTGCCCCCCTTCGTTCAAGCGGTTCGCCCAACAGACCATCTACCAGGTCTCTGCCTCCGCTGGCTCGTGCTTCCTTGCTCTCTGGTACATCGAGCATCTTCCGATCGGACCAGTCCTTTCCGACATCGACAACCTCATCATCTACGACACGCCCCAACGCTCGTTCCGTGATGACCTTATCGCGACTCGTGCAGAGATCCCATGGCGCCTCCTCACCTTGGGTCTCACGTTGGCTAACAAGTGGCTGGAGGACAACACCTTCACCATGAAAACTTGGTATGTATATTAACTCTATTGCTTTCCGATTACAGCGTACTCAACCATATGGTTCATTTGTCAGGAATGAGGTCACTGGCTTGAATATTGGCATGATGAAGGTGCTCGAGGCCAAGGCGCTCGGCCTGTTCAACTGGATTCTCAACCCTGATATGGGCTTGTGGGAGGAGTTCCTTCACAAACTCCGCCACCGTGAGGTCATGATCCATGCTGGTCATCTCCCCGGTGCGATTGGAAGCGAGCGTCGCCTGTCGATGTCGTTCTCCGAGCCCGCCACTCTCAAACGCCCCATCCGTGTCATTGATGAGTTGATCGCCGAGGCTGCTGCCAGCAAGGTCGTCAAGGAGCCCGTGTTCCCTGGTGCCGTTCCTCCCTTCTCCCCAGTCGAGACTGCCAGCTCTGCTCCGTCCCCCGTTTCCCCCGCCACATCGGTTGCGGATTCGTTCGGCAGCGTTAGTGCCGCGAGCTCTGTGCGCAGCATCCCTCATCCGCTCCCCTCGCCCCATGCTGAGCCTGAGTGGAGTGCTCGCCGGGCTTCCTGGACCAGTGAGATCAATTTCGACTTTGCTCGTGATGATCCTCCTGTTGTCTTTGGCGGACACTCTCGCCGTGTGAAGACGCCTGCCGAGTGGAACCCCCTCGTTGATGAGTCTGTCGGTCGCCGCACCCGTCCCGTGTACGAGGCCGTGCAACGCCCCAACTCGTTGCTGCTCATTCCCCCGCCTGCCGCGTATGAGGACTACGTCGCCCCAGGCTTTGCCGGAGTTCCCCCAGCGAAGTATGCGGAGCATAATCCCCGCCAACAGGTGATGAGCATGTATGCCTTGGGAACCACCATTCCCCGGGTCCCCCAATACGAGCAGGCGGTGAACGGCAATGGAGCTACCAACGGCATGATTGACCGCGTGTGGTCAGATGCTCGTAACATCATGCCTGATTTGCGCGCGAACTGGGCGCCCAGCCTCGCGGGGTACTAGAGTATTCCTGGTCGAATTCGGGGGTTCTCCCATTGGAGTTCTCTCCACCTTCCCCCGCCCCCCAATCCATCCCTCTTGATTCCTGTCTCCTATCCTATGTCTGCGCCTGTCTGCTTCTGGTTTTCTTTTTCTTTCTCATCTCTATCCAAGTGCGGCCGGTAGTCCTGGGGTTCCTACTCTCCACGACCATCGTGCCATCATATCGACCGGACTTCTACAATAATACGCGAGTTCGTGTGCGGTTCCGCGAACAAGACTATTCTGGCATGTCGCCAGATCGATCATTGTATCGTGAACGCGCAATCGATGGACCTCGAACTGTGGTAGGATCGAGACCGTCTGTCCTCATGACGTTGGTTCGCATGGGTGCTTGCTTCTGGAGGCGGGGTTTGGTGTATCGTATCGGATCGTATGACCGGACGCTTTCCACCATCTTTCTCTTCTCGCTTGCGCCCTGCTTCCTCTACCGGATCGCTCCGTTCGCCCCATGACGACATATATCTCCTCCGACCCATCTCATACCCTCCATCGGTGTCTAATCTCTATCTGTCTCTCTCGGCTTCTCCTCATTTGTGACTGCGCCACTATTTATCACGCGCGTGTGTATCTCGCAGCCTTTTCTCCGCAGAATCAACGTGTCACCTGCGAGTGCGTCATTTCCGCGCCTCAATCCGAAAGGGACATGGCAGCTCGCGCAGCGATAGCTGTTTCCGACCGCGAGCCCAGCTGTTATGCTCGACAGCTTTTCTTCACATGCCTGCGGTACTGCCTCGATTATCTGTGTCCTTGCCTCATATCGTAACGACCGCGTGCGCAGGCCGCTCGTCTTTTCCTTTTTTTTCTTTTCTTGTCTTTTCCTCTTTCTTTCGCTGTCGAGCCCCACTCTTGTGTAAAGCTTGTTCCACCCCAGTTTTCCTTGTTCGTGTTCTCGTTGATTCCTGTGCGTTGGTAGATCCGTTCTCTTTTTCCACACTTTTTTGACATTGGAATTCATCACTACTCGTGCTTTGACTTTCTTTTCGTCATCTTGTCGTTTCGCGCTCCTTGCTTCGTTATCCAACGCCACTACCCTTTACACGCCGTCTGCAGGCACTATCACTAATCCTACCCTCCCCAT
The DNA here is from genome assembly GCA_015039315.1 of Clavulina sp. PMI_390. Lineage (NCBI taxonomy): Eukaryota > Fungi > Basidiomycota > Agaricomycetes > Cantharellales > Hydnaceae > Clavulina > Clavulina sp. PMI_390. The sequence continues at coordinate 371,022 of WIDE01000010.1, forward strand.
CGCTTCCCTCCCCTCAAACTCCTCCACCGATATCCCACCCGGTGTTCACGTATCGCCCACGCGTACACGTATACCATGTCCACTCCGCTCTTCTTTTTCTGTCCGCTTCACACGCCATGGCCCACCTTTCTGCGTTCCAAGAAACCCCAAAAAACCTGACAAAAAAATCTCATAACCCAACCCAAATAAGCTTTTTTTCGTCTTGTGTTTGCTCTTTCTTTCCTCCCATCCGATCCATCCACTCACCCATCCAAACCCCCCCTGATCATTATCGTCCTCGTATTTGATCCCCTTTCTTCCTCGACCATCGTTTGCCTTTTACGCCAATACCCATCCAAACCCCCCCTGATCATTATCGTCCTCGTATTTGATCCCCTTTCTTCCTCGACCATCGTTTGCCTTTTACGCCAATGCCCATTCTTTGTCTTCGTTTCGAGCTTTATTTTCTGTTCCGTTTTGTTCAGTGTATACTGTTCAGAACTTGTATTAGTTGATAGTTAGCTTGTTCGTCGCCTCATTAATGGACATTGCGGTCTTTGGTTTGGGAACTTTTGTGTGCTCGCGTGATGCTTCCAGATCGATAGGGGATTGAATCTGGAGAATATAACTTTAAGTCCATAGATGTCCGTTGAGGGCTTTGTGATCCACTGTAACCATAAGAGGCCCCCACCCAATCAATCTGCCTCGTGGCTTGCGTGCGCCAAGTCTGGTTACCTTCTAGATGGTTCCAATGCGGATCAGAAGAAAGTTTGTTCCATAGTGAAGGTCATCAGCTACCACAGTCAGGAGAGCTCGCAGAACCAGCCCCACGAGACTCAGCCCCCCAATAACAACCTGCCACGAGGCTGCGCCCTTCCAGTGCAATTCATGAAAAAGCTACAAGAAGAAAGTGGAACAATAAAGGAGCTGCGGTAGCAACAGCAGATCTAGAAACACGCTTTTGTTCCAGGTACATACGTGTATGCCGTGGTGGCTTGGTTTTCCTCCAGACGAGGGAGATCATCAGAACGCCCTTCCCGAGTCCAAAAAGAAAAGCGAAGCGAAGCGGGGATAGAATGGAATGGCCATGGAAGAAGCAAAAATGCGGCGAACCAACCCAAATAAGCTATCCCTATTTTTTCTTTGCCGCCGGCTCATCATGCATGTATGATGATCCAGAAGGAGGTATGCAGACATTGACGAACGGCCAGAGGGGGGCGAGGTGAGTGGAGCAAGTCGATTCGCACCTCGTCTCGCTTTGTTCGGGCAAATCACGATTGCTGTCGTCATAAACGTTCGAAATATGACGATGAACGTGCGGAAACAGCCAAGCACTTTAGTGCAAGGCATCTATTCTTATTCATATGAAAAGAGAGATATACAGGGATTGACCAACCCGCTAGCTTCAGATGTCCAATGTACTCAAGAGGTGACTGATCGCCCAAGAAGTGAGTGGACTTAATAGTAAGAGATCCCACGAGAGATTCAGAGGAGGATCGAATGGTAAGAGGGCAAACGGATCCTGATAAGGTATACGTACAAACCCACCAATGACGAAATGCAAGGAACAAAGGAAAAATGGAAACGTCACGGAACCTCGCGCGACCTCTCACGACAATGGCGCGCGGCAACGCACTTGCGGGCCAGACCGTCCCTAGAGGAACTATGCGTGTTCTCACATTCCCGATGGATCGCGCATAACGGCAGCAGTGTGTACTGCAATTCCAGAGATAACGGAGAAACGCGATAGATTGGCGCTGCACACACAAGCGTGTATTCGCGAGAGACGATCGAAGATCCGGAAGAGGCCGGAGCAGCACTGCACAGCGGATCTATCTCGTATCTTGAGCTGCATTCGCTAGCAAGCAGCTGAGGATTGCACTGGGGAGGGCGGCGATAATGACATTTCGGAAAATGGATTCTCAGACTCGAGGCGATACTGTGAAAAGCTCAGGCATTTTGCTAATGGCATCCAATGAAAAACAGAGGCTACTTGAATTCAGCCTGAAGCAGAAGAACCAGGGCCTAGGTGAGTTCGTCTGCCATTCCTGGCGCAGTGCATACCGTACTCTTTCGTCAATATATGCGATTGGTGCTGAGGTAAATCCCTATGCGGATCTTTTGCTTGTGATAGAGCCCTAGCGACTGGGAATCAGAAACTGAAATCTGATGTGCCTCGCGATACAACGACGTATGCGCGTGATATCGATGTGGAAAAATGACTCAAAAATGAGGTGTAGGGCTGGCCATAGTCATGACCATGGGAACCCCAGTGAAAGCGCCTCAAGTACACGTAATGCACCGTGCGCGTGATCGTCAACTGCCCCCGCTATGAAGCGGATGAGCCGCTACATTAGTGGGATTTGAGAAGTTGTGTGCGTGGAAGTCTTGCAATTATTGGACGTGAACAAAAAGAACCATCGAGGGAGGAAACGGGACGCTTGCCTGTCAACTTTGAAACGGCGACGTTGGATAAGCGCAAATCACTTCGCCTGGTGTCAATTTAGGAGGCTCTACCATTATGGTACGCAAGCATGCCCACGCACGCCATTATCCATCCAAGCGAGTGCTTGCTTAGCTAGCGGGAAGATGAGGGGCATGGATGGCCGTGCCAGTTACCCGAATAGTCAATGAGTGTCACTCATGTGTACTGCGCCAACCCGAGATTTCCTAGCGAGACTCCTGAGCACGATCAGGCAAATACTAAGACTAATGAGCGTGAAAATGAGAGAAACTGTCCCATGGGCGCGTCTAAATTTTTAGACATTAGGGAAACTACGGGAAGGAGTAGGTGACAATATACGTAGATGCTGACACACACACATGTACATGCTCACATTCTGGAATACATATCTCCTCGGCCTACGGGCAGCCTTGCTTCCGAGAGGAAGATGGGTAATCACCATGACTTATCCGTGCTTGAGCCCGGATTATTACTGCTTGATGACCTCACGCCGTTGTGACTGCAGCTGACATCAATATTCGAGCATTTTTGGCGCTAAAAAAAGATTGAGAGATAGAGCGAGGGAATGGCACGCCGGTTGCAATGAAAGGCGTTGATAGCGAACGCGATGACCCACTCCCGGCGCTTCACGACGCTTGTGGCGTATCAGTAGGGATTTTCGGATGCGATAAATGGGAATCTAGACGCGATAGATAGATAGTAGGATTGAATTTTTCTATAGGTCGAATTTCAAAGATGAGATTGTGGGGTCTCCCAAGATACTGCGGAGCATCTGTGCCCAGCCAGCGGGGATGTACGTACCGTGCTAAATCGTGAAAATCATCATCTTATCACGAAGCCGGGGCGAAGGCGGAGCACGGCGATAACGGTCCCGACTCTGGGACGGGTAGTTAGTTTAGCTAGCCCTTCGGAAGTGATCGAGTGCGGGGACGGCGGCCGCGGGTCTGGTTCGGATTCTTCCTTGTGGAGCCAGCTATGCCCAGTCGCAGCAAGTCTGGGCATTGCGAACCTTCGGCCGCGGTCTCCCGGCCAAGGCTTCACCGTATCAGTCAGCGCAGCTCCATCGAGCCATATGGAACCAGTCAGCGTAGCATGTGTGTACACGTTGGACTTGAGTGCGAATGTCAAGCTGATGTGGAGGGAAAACGCCAATTGATGGATCCAAAACCGATTGGCTGGAGGCCACCGCCGGGCACACAAAGACTCCCTCTATTCTGTCTCGGGACGACGACGTCCGATCCTAAAAATACTTTGGAATTGTCAATCTATGGACACAGTTGTGTTTGGACGCCTCGCGCCATTAATAACACCGCAAGATTGACAGATTGAGTGACACCCGGAGCTATCCTGACTGGGGCGTTCCAGACCCCCCACAGATCAGAACGAAAAGGCCCATCGATGAGTGCGTGTGCACAAATAAGATGGGGGAACTCAAAAAAGCTTCAGGCTCGGAAGGATGCGTAACATTGTCATTGACGAGAGCTGAATAGGGATTCGCCCCGAGCGACGCGCCCGACTGACCCCACAGGGAGATCTCCAGCGCCCATTCACTGCTCTAGACCACGTTTAGTTTTATGATACTGAAAGGGAAGAAGAAGGGGGGCTACCCATTATTTCCCAGTTGCTCAATGGGTAGCCCCGACCGAGGGAAAAGAGAGAGCGACACTTTTGACTTGTTGCGTGAGGTATTCTTCGGCGAGCACCGAATGATTGGTTCACAGCGTCATATAAGGAGAGCATGTATGTGGGGCCTGGGGCCTGCGGGAGGCGTCGGAGTCATAGGACGCAGGCGCGGCCTTCTGGTCGTTCATCGTGGGTTGCCTTTTGGTCTGGGAGTAAGTTGTGTCAATCGACGAGCGCGTCCCTTTCAAGGGTGAAGGAGATCTCCAGCACTCTCAGAACCACCATCCTCTAGCTTCGATTGTGTAATTCTCTCACTAGGGTGAAGAGGTGGGTGTCTGAATGAAGGACGGACGACGTGGCAGCTGGCACACGACCATGAAATCAAGAGAAGCAGCGAACCAATCCAATACAGGATTAGGAGGAACCCAGGAGCAGCGTGCTGGCAGCACGGCAACGCACACCAAGGCAGGTGGCAACCACGCTATGGAAGGCGGATGCGTGTTGTTTTGGATCAGGCATCAGGACACCGGTCGGATGTTTGCAATGCCTTTGAACAGCGACAAAGGAAGGCCCAACATAAAAAAGCGACGATCACGAGGCCGTTGGATGGGTGATCGCTCCAAAGAAGAAGGGGTTAGAGCTAGAATGCCGTTAACGCTTCCGCTCCTAAGGAGTAAGGGTCAGGGACCACCACCCAGCAAGCTGGCAGCAGCGATCAATGAATGAATCAATCCAAAGAGTGATACGACCAACATGATTCGCGTTTGAATACGTTATATCCAGGTTAGGCACATTCGTATTGGTCACTGGAACAGCGCAGTAATACGTCTGGGCTTGGGCTTCACCGCCTGACCCGCGCGGTTCAACAGGCTCGGGGTTAGCTTCATTGACAACCCAGTCACGGCCATACATTCGCCGAGGGCTGTTATAGAGAAGCGATCTTGGCGCGGTGAAGAGGATCCCGACTGAGTGATATTACTTATGAGTGATTGATGTCGCGAGCGAATTTCACAAGACAACAACAACAAAAATTGCCTCCACACACACATCCGCACTTTCCATGTGGGCCTGTAAAATACGCGCGTAAGAGGCTGTCCGCGGATCCGTCATCGGGATGGTTTTGCCCATGGCCGCTGAACCTTTTTTGATTTCTTCAAATATTGACATAGGAAGGATTGTTGCGGTTGCTTACATGTCGGCGCTAGCTGTATGATCGGCCGACTTGGTATCATGCCTCCTAATATTGTAGAATGACTCTCAATCGCACAGTTATTAGCGACAAGGTGGTTTCCCAAGAGTGACCAAGGAAAAGGAGGAAGAAACAGGGACAGAGGAGGTCTGTGTGTGGGCGCTACTTCTTACCCCTGATGGCGAGAGAAGGCGACAGCGATGACAACAACACAACAACACGTACATGTGCAGCAATCTGGAGAGTCACCAGCGTCCAGATCTGAGATTGCACCAGAACAGTGATTCACTCGGTGCTCTCCGGACAGGTCCATACATGCGTTAGTTGCCAAACGTGGATCCATGAATGCGCAACTGAGATATGTACGTGGGACAGGGTTTCCGATCTTCGAAACTGAATCTTTCATTATGGCGGTGCAGGCGACTGAATACTGCTCCACCCCGTAATGAATTCCTTCCTCACCGTCTCTTTTTCTCGTTGTGGGGTTTTTTTGTCTGTCTAATATTGCGTTCCCTTTCGTCGTTGTCGTCGTTGCGTTTCACCTGAAGAGGGCGCGCGATATATTTTGAGGGACGGAGAAGCCTTGTCGGCGGGCGCGGCGTCGGACCCCATGCCGCCCCCGCTACGCCCGCCAGAACGATGGCACGCGCCAACCAACGCCACTACTAGCAACGAACCCTCCGAAAAAAAGCACACTTTAAAAAAAGCAGCAAAAGGCCAGGCAAGTGGTCAGCGGACTCGTGGCTGGGCTCCCATATTCGTTTTTTGTATCCGAATCAAAGCGGCTATGATGGAGCGTGATGCGATGCGTGCCTCTCGCTCGATTCGTATTTGTATTGTACAATTGGGTTATTTGGCAATAATAGCGGATATGGTAATATGGGGGTGAGCGGGATTGGGAATAGCGGTACATGAGGACACAGCGGTGTACCTATGGGTTATGTGTGTGTGTGGGTGGGGTGGTGGTGCAGCGGGCAACAAGGGAAAGAGTTGCCAGTGCGCAAAGAAACGAGGGACTCATCATGGCATCTCATCGTTCCCTCTCTCTCATTCAGGGTTCTCTGACAGGTGGTGACTCGGACCTCCGTTATAAGTAGTTCCCAGGCCACCGGTTTAGTGAGCCTGTCCACCCAATCGCCCTCCCCATCGTCACTCGCCCTCTTTCCGCTGTTGTACGGCGTGTAATAGGCCCCTCTTATCTCGTCGCTATCAATCAAAAAGAGACAGTTCACCCTTGAAGGGGACTCTCCGATCGCCGTTGAATATATACGTGGTCGAATTTTTTTTTCGGCTGATCATTCCCGCAGATCAGCAGCCCAGCGCAGCCCAGTCAGACAGTCTCCCAGTCGGAACACGCCGTCAGTAAGCGCGCATTTCTTTCATTTTCCCTTTTCTTGCATATTCTATCCATTTTTTGTGTTGTTCTCGATCATCATCAACGGGGCACCGGCCGCGCTAGATGACGTGAGGTTCCACCCCAATACCGGGGAGTGTGTAACAAGCTGACGCGCTTCGCCGTGCCCCCGTCGGCGCGTCGTCGTCTGTTCCACGCACAGCACACTCTTTTTGTGTGTGTGCTTCCTCACATTTATATGACTGCAGCTCTATACTTTCCCAAGTGAATGAGCCTACTGAACTGATAGGGATCACAATTATCGAAACAGGAGCGACCATTTGAATTCGACTCTTGTCATTTTACTGGTTTGCCTTTTTCTGGGTTGGGTTCGTGACTCGACCTTGTATAAAGCACACTCCGGATTCTCCCCCCGACCGGCTTAACCCCCCCTCCCCTCTCCTCTCCGCTGCCCTTGTTGTTTGTCCATCTACTTGACAGACGCTCCCAAAAAAAAATCTATCTGCTAGCCTTTTACTACCACCTAGACGCCTGGCTTGCCCCGACGTGTTTTTGCCTCTCCACTCCACTACTACTGTGCTCGGCGCCACAGATAGAAAAATCGAGCAACTGCCCAACCCACCCAATCAACCAACCCACACGATGCCTGCCACTGTTCTCCACTCGCGAGCACTCAACGTGCTTGACACGTCCAGCAGCACACTCCAACACCGCTATCACACTGCCTCCAGCTCTCCGCCACTGTCCAGCCCGGATTCGGATCTGATCTTCAGCATGTCTCCCGTCGCACCTTCCCCATTAGCTTCTTCCACCTTCCGTCCGAGCACAGCAGCAGTAACCATTTGCTCGACCCGAACAAACGTTACTGCCCGCACTTCCCAAAACCAAAACCGCCCTACTGGGTGGACCGACGCATCGTCCATGGCGATGCGCCACTCGACTCGCGGGCCCTCCGCCAAAACGAAGACGACCGGTATGCATTCAAGAAAAAAATCAGTATTCTTTTTCCTAACTAGTCATTGTCTCTCCAGATGCAGCAGCCCAGTCATTCATGTACTCGCTGCCCCGATCCTTCACGCCCCATCCGTTGCTCGCCCGAGCGGCTCCGAACTCTGCGCATCCCTCCTCGTCGTCGAAACAACAGTCCTCGTCAACGACCACAAAGCGCATCGGAGGCTTCAAGGCATCGCGCAGGATCATGTCCTCCGCCTCGTCCTCTGCTTCTTCATCGCGCGTTGCTACGACGTCATCGTCGCCCATTGCTGATGGCGCTGCGAACCTCCATTTCAGCCCTAGGACGCCGATCCATATGCACCATCATCATATTGGGTCCGGCTCCGGATCCGCTCGCGATGCATATCCTTCTCCTCCGACATCCTCCTCTCCATCGTGAGTATCTATCTTTTCTCAGTAGTGCGCTTTTCTGTGCTCCAATGGGGTCAGGGTGTTTTCGGACACACGAAAATTGGTGCTGTGGCTTCGGCCCATCCAACACCCCCTGGAATTTTTTCTTCTCTCTTTCCCTTATCGCGCTTTCATTTCTGCCTTGCAAGCCGCATTACTCACGAACATGTTTCTTTTTCTCTTATTATTGTGTGTGCTTCCATCCGACATTTGTGTCTGAATTGGTATCGCTTTGATGCGGGTGATGATGGTGTTGATGATCTGCGCGGGTGTCCCTCGTTCCCCCGACCATTGTCCTGATGGACCCTGTTGTCGATCCCTCATGCTTTTTTCTTCCCATTCCTCATGGATCGGTGCTTGGGTTATGACGTCGTCATCGGACCCTGCGTGGGACGTACTCACGTCTGCGACCATGGTATTGTATACGTGTGTGTCTGTGTGTGGGACATGTTCCCTTCATCGTTCCACGACCTGTCCCGATCCCTCTTGGCTTCTTTTCTCGTCCCGGGTGCCTCGGATATGATACGACGAAAACTGCTGCCACTTTTTTCTTTCCCTCACTGATCCACTCTGCGCGCCCCGTAACCTGCCGCTCGGGTGCGTCGTCAACGTGGCATTCACCCCCATATTGCACATGCCCATACACACGCATCACCACCACCACCACCACGACACTTTACCCACCCTGGTCGTCCTGTGACCACAACCTGCTCCGCCGCCATGACGTGAAACACTGCGCCGGGTTTTGCTATGTCTCCTCGATAATATTTTTTTCCTTCCTTCGTCACCATCATCACACCCGTCTCTCGCTCGACCCTTCGAATTTGCGACATTTTTTTTGACCCTCGTGTCACTCATTGTCAATAATCTCATCTTGCGTCTGGACCCATCCATCTGCTCTCGGCGTTCATCTCCCTGCTGCTCGGTGCTTGTTGCTCTGCTTCGCTTCCACTTATCCACTGCTACCGCTACCGCCTGGTCTTCTTCCATTCTCCTTCCACACCCACCCACTCACTCTCGCATTCCCGCCGCCTCTCTATATGCGCCGTCCAATCACCCTTCACTTTTTCCCTTTCCCGCTCTCATTTGGCTCCCCTTCCCTCTCTCCGGTGGCGATTCATTGCACCAATTTTTTTTTAATGACGATGATGCGTGCGTGCATCTGCCCTCTTGGTGACTCTCCCGTCATCGGCTCTTCCTTTTTCTGTTTTTCATTCCTTTTTGGGCTTTAATTGGGTCTTCTTATTCGACTTCGACATTTATCTTTATTTCTATTCTATCGGGTCTCCGTGTGCCTGCTCGTGCTTCCTGTGTGGCGGTTTTTGCGCATCCTCCTTGCTTCTTTTTCTTTGCCCTCTTTCCTTTTTCTCTCTTCCCTTCATGTAACACAGGTCCTCACGAGACGCCGCTCCCATCGCACTGCTTCACGCGTCCCACCCCTCTTCTGCCTCCGCGTCTAAACCTGCATCCAGCTCTCATTCACACCCCGCACTCACAACCACCAATGTCGCCGCTTCTTCTTCAGTTGCTAACTCCCTAGCAACCTTCTCCTCTGCTTCATCATCCCCCGCATCATCATCCTATTTCGCACACCACGCCATCGCTCGCCACGCTACCCAGTCCCAATCCCATTCGCGTTCCCACACGAGCGCGAGTGTGGCACTGAAGCGCGCAGGAGGCGTCCCTCCGGCTCTGGCTCTGGCTTTGTGCCCGAAAGCACGCGCTACGCGAGCGCTTTCGCTCTCCACATTGGCTTCTTCTTCTTCCCGCTCTGGGTCTGATGCTGAGTCCGAGTCGCAGTCCAAGCCGAGGTTTGCTGCTGTGCCTTCTGCTTTGTCGTCCAAGGCTTTCGATCTCGCTCCCGTTAACCAGCAGGAGGAGGCTGAGGAGGAGAACAGTAATACTGCTCTCTCTGAGTCTGTCCCTATTCCTATCCCTTCGTCGAGGCGCAGCGTGTCGATGAGCGACTCGTATCTCTACCTCGTCGGCCCTGTTTCTCGCCGCTCGGCTTCAGGCTCTCCCGCTTCGTTTGAGGATGAGGTGGAACATGATGCAGAGGTTGAGGAGGAAGAAGATGAAGAGGACGACGATGAGGAGAGCCAGCTCGAGGCTGCTTTGGCTATGATGCCTTCCCCCGAGGCATCACCTTCTCCCGCTGCGTCTGAAACATCTTTCTCCGCCTCGAGCTCGTGCTCGTCTTGCATGTCAAGCGATTGTGAACTTGATGGGTATGGTGCACGGGGCCGCTCCTGGGGCCGTATCGGTGTCAGGTATCCTGGTGCAGAGGAGCGTGGACGGACCCTCGAGAGGAGGGAGTAAAGTCCCCACTCTCTCCTTCCTTCTCGCTTGTCTCTGTCCTGCCTCTCTTCATCTTGCAGCTACTATCTTGACACTCACTCCCCGGCTCCAACACCATCCCCCCTCTCTTCACTCTGCTTTCTCCTCTTTCTCTCTTTCTCGCTCATATCATAACACGCCCTATTACGAGCATATGATCTTATCATACGACAACATCAGTAAAAACACCCCAACTCAAGCCCATCGATCCCCCACTTATTACATTTGCTAACCACACTGCATACTTTGGCCCTTAACCATGTCTTCTTATCATACGACAACATCAGTAAAAACACCCCAACTCAAGCCCATCGATCCCCCACTTATTACATTTGCTAACCACACTGCATACTTTGGCCCTTAACCATGTCTTCTTATCATACGACAACATCAGTAAAAACACCCCAACTCAAGCCCATCGATCCCCCACTTATTACATTTGCTAACCACACTGCATACTTTGGCCCTTAACCATGTCTTCTTATCATACGACAACATCAGTAAAAACACCCCAACTCAAGCCCATCGATCCCCCACTTATTACATTTGCTAACCACACTGCATACTTTGGCCCTTAACCATGTCTTCTTATCATACGACAACATCAGTAAAAACACCCCAACTCAAGCCCATCGATCCCCCACTTATTACACTGCATACTTTGGTCCTTAACCATGTCTTTTTACGCAACGATCGCATCGTTGTCTTTCCTTTCCTTTCTTTTTCTCTTCTTCTCCCTGCAACTCAAAAGCTTCACTGCATCGCATTCACATTCGTCTTTCAACATTATCGCTGTTCTACCACCGTTCTTTCTCCTTTTTCTAGCCTATCATCCCCCCAACTCAATTTGCATCATCGCATCAACCTGCATATTTCTCCTCTCTTTCCCTCCCTACTCGCATCATAAACAAAAGTGCTTTCGAAGCTTCCCTGCGCCTCCGATGTAGCAAGGGAATTTCCTTATCATACCATAGAAGACTCCGTTCGTTGTACAGTGACCAAAAATCACCCAATCGCAATCCGAAATTGTTTCTGCATTCAAACTCCCCTTCCTCAACCCGTTTACGTTTACGTTCACATTCATTTTTTCGCCCGTTACCACCATCATTATCACCAATCCCCCGTTGACCCGCCATTCGACTCGATATCCGTAGATACGGTACCGTATTCTACGGTATTATATATTACATAGAAGTAGACGCGCATCGCGCAGCACCCCTGGCCAATTATACTTGTTCGTTGCAATAGAAATCCTCCGTCCGTCCCTTTGACTGTCCGCCCGTCCGTGCGTGCGTACCTTGCCCAATGTCCGACTCCGAAGATTTCCGTTGCCCCTCGTTGCAATTATTGTCTATTGGATGCATGTGTGTACCCAGGGTACGTACCCGCCGCTCAGGCAAAGCCAGGTCAGTCAGGAGAAGGGAAGAAAATTGGGATGGGGATGGATACTTGATATAGTATCCATCGACAAAAAGAAGAAGCAGCTCGAAACCTGGAGCCGCTCGCTGGCGGTATTGTCAGTCATCACCACTGATCAGGTTAGGGTTCTGATTCTTTTGTGAACACACCCGTTTCGCCCGCGCTAGGAAAAATACAATGTCGCCATCGATGGATATGAAACGCACAACCCCCTCGGATTTGTATGCCCCTTGATTGTTCCCTATCAATGGGGGGCTGGGGAAGGGGTCTAGATGCTGAGTGGCAATGGCACATGTCCCGAGAAGAGGGAAGTTCATTCCAGTCGTCGTTCATCCCCAAGATCCTCCGCATCATGAGCAGCAGCTTGAGCAACACGCAAATCTAACTTCGCCGTTCAATCGAATGAAAAGCCGTATGATAACGATTCAGACTGGTGTATGGCTATGGTTCTGGACCCTCGCGCGGCGTTTTGTGAATCATGTTCACTCAGACCCTCGTGTGGCAATGGGGGAATCTGGGAGTCTAGGCCGCCAACGCCTTGGTTTTGCGCTACGAAGGATGCTGATTGTCCGCCATGGGATGGGATTGGTATGTGATTTGAATGTGTTGTTGGGGCAGGCGGGGGAACTGGAACATGCGCGCGACGGGCAAGTTTTTTTTACGTGTATATGAACAAGGCGGGCTGTACGAGGCCGGTGCACGATCGGCAGGTGACCAGCCCACAATGATGGCCTTATACATCCCACATCGACCTCATGATTAGCAAGAGGCGTATGCCAATGAGGCACGGGGGTGTGATGGAGTGGACGGGCGTGCCGAATGGGGGATGCGATGCTCGTATAACTCGGGAGCCCAGTTCGGGGGTCCGACGGCTTAACGAGGATCATAGCAATGTGTCAATATTCCGCTGCTTTGCCGGGGGTTGGGAGGATGTGCCACAACGATGACGATGATCGCCACAGCCTCAAAGAAGAGAGGGAGGGCACGCGATCGGAGACAACATGGTAACCCGCCTGGCTAAGTGTAATTCGCACTGAGACGGGAGATGATGAGCTGGCTCCCAGCTGAATCGAAGCTTTGCTCTTTTCGATTCCCACTCACGTCAGGGAGTCTCAACTAGGTAGATGTCGCATTGCCGCGTGCTCCAGGAAAGCCCTTTGCAGAGGAGTGGAGATTCGGGGCCTTAAGAGCCTAATTTGGCACCAACACCAGATCGCATTGCAAATTGATTACGCGTGGCTAACGTGGCGAGCGGTCTGGAACTGTAGCCCGATGAGTTGTGATTAGACGGCTCATGGAAAAAGTGATCCACGCGACGATTGAGGGTGCGCAGATGCAAAATGTGGGGGATTACGATGCGCAAGCCGCCTACCTCACACCTCATAGATACCATAATGGAACATGGGAAGCTGTCTATCGAACCAGCGATCGGACGAGGACGCGGAGACAGTGGTAAAGGGCACTCGAGTATCCGTGGGGAGATCTGAGGTGTGCTGGAAAGCCGCCGCGCGCAAAACCTGCATTGGCGAGGCAGCTTTAGCGTCGGATAAGAAGCGTGATTGATTTCAGTCGACTCAGTATTGGGAATACGAAGGGGAGGAGAAGTATTCCATAAGGTGGGAAACACGTGCAACGGGCAGGCCATATGATTGCGTAGCAGCCAAGCCGCCACCGCCGTTAGGTGTTGCCTAGCCGGGAAGGTAGCTGAGATTGGTTACTTTGAATAAAGAGAGCACACGAGCAGGAAGCGCTGGGATATTGAGATGCGAAACGTGTAATCCCCATGCCATTCATGGCGGATGGGAAGCGTAGAATTCAAGAGTTGTAAATCGCGACTAGCAATATCCCTGGGTTGATGTCCCGTGAAACTAGAGGGTTGGCTAAGTATTGCTTAGAAGAGCGCTGATACCAGGAAATTAATTTTTCTCGTCCAGAGCCGCACCGATGCCAGTTCCACGAACGCACTGTGTTGATGCAGTGGGTGGATGGGAATGTTTGTCCACACAGATACCAGCACGCGTCAACACGCCTCCTACCCTGTCGCGCCGTTTTCTCATGCAAGCCCTCTCGTGACGTCTCATCAAAACCATGTGGCATCTATGTCATGCTGAAACTTGTTGGATGCGCTGTTGCTGTCTGGCTGATTCCTCACACAAGAACTTTACCAAAACTTTGAGCGCCCGACTAAATCCCTTGCCACGGTTCTGGGGACGTGCATCCCTCGATATCTTCTGAAGTCCCTCGCAAACAATGGGCTCCTCTACATGGTCTTATATTCTTTCCCTTAATTTAAACATTTCTGCGCCCGTTCCCAGTAAAGAATAAGTTTTCGGCCTAGGTGCACCGACGACGTACCACTTTGGTGCAAGTTTAGCAATCGGCCGAATAGCCCGGGATGCTAGTCCTACCAACATCTCCAAATGCGTCTCGTTTGATCCGAGCGTGCATAACTGTGGGCCGTATCTAAGGCCGATGGATGCCCGATGGTTCACCTCTTCGGCCGATGCTGTTTGCGCCAAGCTATATAGCCTACATCCAACAGCTTACGTTCCGTATTTCACATCCAAGCTCATTTCACGATTGAACTGTCTAAGATGTCGTCTAAGGAAGATAACTGGTCAGCTCAGAACTACAACACGAATGCGTCCTTCGTTTATTCGGCAGCATTCACAGCCCCTGTCTTGGGCCTGTTGAATCCTCAGCCTGGCGAACGCATACTTGATCTTGGCTGTAAGCACCTCCGATCTCTAGTTCTTGCAGGATTTCCTGGCCTTATCCAATTCCGTGGGTATAGGTGGGACCGGGGAGCTTGATGACCAGCTTGCAAAGGCTGTGGGCTCTGAAGGATTCGTTCTAGCTACAGATGCTAGCGCAGATATGGTAAGATTGGCTATTGACCCAGGTCGACACCCTATTGACCCAACACGAACTTGCAGTTGGCCAAGGCAAAGGCAGAGTTCGGCTCAATCCTGAATGTGGAGTTTGCGCAAGTCGATTCGGCTCACCTTTCGCGCGATGCAGTGATGACTGTGCTGAGCAAGGTATGTCATCACTAGAAAGTCCCATAGTATCTTTTCTTAAGACGTCCTTGCGCGTTATAGGGGTCTCGGCAAGTAGATAGCTTTGATGGTGTCTTCTCTAATGCTGCCCTCCATTGGATCCTGGCCCAAGCACCTGACAAGGTGTCCGTCTTCCGAGCTGTCCATTCCCTCCTTGCTCCGAATGGTCGTTTTGCAGCTGAACTCGGTGGGGCCCTCAATATTGTCGGAATTCGGAGCTCCATCCACCGGGCTCTACGGAAACGAGGATACGACCCAGTGAAGCTGGACCCGTGGTATTTCCCTGGTGTAGAGGAGGGTACTGCTGTAAGCAAATATTCATGAGGTGCATCCATCATACTCACAGAGAATGAACTTATGCTCTCCAGATGCTCGAGCAGGCTGGTTTCACGGTGAAGGAGATCGCTCTTGTGCCACGGATCACACCTCTCCCTGGAACACTTGTACCTTGGTTGCGTACATTCTTCGTCGGAAGCTTCAAGCAGGCAGTTGAGGCAGCTCATGGTTCAGACTCTGGTGTGCTAGTATTATTGGCTCTAATAAAGACTAGTTCATTGACCAAAACCGTTCACAGCCAAGGCCGCTCAAGATGCCGAGGACATCATGCAGGA
>WIDE01000010.1:387477-425952 GCA_015039315.1 Clavulina sp. PMI_390
ACCACAGGCAATTTGCCTCGAGGTGCGCTACGACTGTCTCCACGTCTTTTTTCGAGTTCAA
Source organism: Clavulina sp. PMI_390 (assembly GCA_015039315.1). Taxonomy (NCBI): domain Eukaryota; kingdom Fungi; phylum Basidiomycota; class Agaricomycetes; order Cantharellales; family Hydnaceae; genus Clavulina; species Clavulina sp. PMI_390. The sequence goes on from WIDE01000010.1 coordinate 387,539, forward strand.
ACGAGGACCTCGAAAAGGTGAGAAGAGCCTCAAGCCGGTTAACCCACGGGGACATATCCCATCGGAGAGGATTGTTGTCAAAGCGAACAACGATAGGAGCTGTTGAAGACATGGCAGGGTTTTCGGATTGGGTCACTGGTGTCAAAGCCCTTCTGTGCGGTCAGAAAGCTTATGCTAAAAGTGCTGGAGGTGGTACGTGGAAGGAGAACGTGAGACTCGACAGCCGGTTAACGCTTGGCGACGTGATCCGGATTGAATGGGAAATATTCGAAAATTGCACGACGGGGACCGTAGAGAAACCAATCAAAGGTTGTAAGAGCCTTATTGTAACCGAAATATCACAGGATCATTACTTTTGTCCCTAGCGGTACAGGTACGCGAAGATGTTGGGTGTTTGTAGCTTGAATGAATGACAATCATGTTCGTGGGAAACTATGAGTTCAGGTTCTCGTCCAGCCATCGTTTAACATCAACATCTGTGAGCAAACCCTTTTGATCTGGGTCAGAATCATCCGCCCACTCTACTGCACGCGAGAACAGGATGGTGTGAGGGGTATCAGGAGCCTTGAACCATACACGGCCATTCATCCCTATTGCAATCTCAAAAGGGAATCGAGCGCCGAGTTTTGGGAGTAATGGGTGGGCCTGAGATATAAAGCTGGTAGGACGAGCCAGGCAAGCACATTAGATGAGCTTTAACCCCGAGAAACTTAAGGACTTACGATCTTGCAAGGCCTAACGAACAATTGACCATGAAACCGGACTTGAGCTCTCCATAGCCTTCCGCTTTATGGGTTGTTGGATCCACACATTCGACTTCAGGCTCCATGTCCCGGTTTGCTAGCGATACTCGACAATAAACAAGTGAGCCAACCTAGAAGATGGTGAGATCGAGATTGAACAGGTAATTCGTATAGCCCACAAACCTTGAGTGCAGGCTTATTCCTCTTCGATGCTCCTTCAAACGCCAATGCATCTAAGGATGCGTGGTGGGCCGAGCCCAGATCGACTCGGAATCCTTCAGCATGACGCGCCACTATCACACCAATAACAGATTCGCCGACACTAGGGACATACTATAAAAAAGAAGATGACCTATTTGTAGCTTTTAAGGCGGGCAGAAAACATACTCTGGTTGTGTTCTTTTCCACCCACCATCTCTTTCCATTCTCGCTCGAGTTCAGGATCCCACTTCGCGTTGCTATGATCGGGTCATTGGAGGATGATGGAGAGCTTCCGGAAGATGTTTGGACGAGACCGGGCCCAAGTTTGAGAGACTTTTGTTTCTCAGCACGCGCTGGGACTTGATCGCCAGGAAGGACGAAGGTAGACGCCATCACAAATGTAAACAAACGACTCCCTATGATGCGCCCGTACTTGGCAGTATGTTTCATTCCCATCTTCCTGCGTGCTCATGCAAAATAGCCAGGAGCCAATGTTCCGACTCGCGGTCCTCTGAAATAACTCCTCTCAGTTCATATATCTGAGGCGCCACACTCAATTATTCTTATATCGACTACGGGAGCATGTTGTGGGAGGCAAAATCTTGACTCGGGAGCGCCCAGCTGCCCATACATCAGATCCTAGAATCTGATCTACCGTAATAGCTTCTCTTTGACCGACCCTGCTAGGGATACTGCTGCTCAGAAGCAGCAGGAACTGCATATTCTCCACTTCGTCGCTTCTCCATGGCAGGGACTAGGACCGCTGAATAGTGGCTCTTTATCCCATAGCATAACCCAGATCCATACGATTCTGGGCGTGCGTCATAGCCGATTATCAATTAAAGGCGAAGCTAGCGCAAGAGGACAAAGAAGACGAGAGAACTTGAGTCATAGAATCAGGGGGATCTTATTTTTCGCGAAGCTAGTTTTGACAGAGAAACCAGGAGCTGATTCGCCCACGAGGCATACATGCCAAACGATATTGATTCAGAAAAAAGGAAATGATCTGCTCCTATTCCCGGCCAGTGAGTACATCTCATCATCCCTCGCTTTGCGTTATGCTACTTGTATTAAGGATTGGGGCTGGAGGCAAGTTCATTAGTCCAAAAAATTGGCTCTTTTCTAGCCCTACACTACTCAACCCAAATGTACGCGATCGCAATCTCCAGTGGCAGATTGCCAGGAATGTAGATATTTGGTGCAGAAATGGTCACAGGGCGAATGATATTAGCAAGATGGTGTGGATGAACGAAAATAATCAGAGGAAACTACAGCAGCATGCGCGAAGCAAGCAAGAGGAACGAAGTGAAACCGAGATATTTCAGACAAAAAGACAAGGTATGGCTGAAGCACACTGCAAAGTACAACGAGGAAAAAGTGAAGAAGAGTAATCGAGAAGCGAAGCGCATAATATGAGGAATAAAAATATCGCACGGTAAAAGCATGTCAATAGAAGACAGACAGGAGGTGTTACTGAGGCACCTCGTAGACAAGTAGTGTTAGGGATGTTGGTTGAGGGAAAACCAAGGCTCAGAATACAGGTCGGAAGAGAGAGAAAGAACGCAGCTGTGGCGCAAATAAGTAGGAGGCGGAGGGATGGGGCATAAACAAACGTCTTGGGGTTTTCCATGGCCGTCCTAGCCAGCGAGGGTCGTAACAGATGGGTAATCCACAGCTTGAACTCCTTAGCGGCGGCGACTGCCACTGTACAGTTCAAGGTCGTCCATTGTGCGAGACAGCTGGTGCTCATTGTAAGGGGGAGGTGGTCCGTCGAGCGAAGACCTGCCACCACGCGGGGCTGGGGGCGGGGGCAGCTTTGGAAGATCGATAACAACGGCTTGCCAGCCATCACTGCCCATCAAGTCTCGAGAATTGCTTATGGCGTCTGGTTCTCCCTGGGTCCGCGCATGCCTGGCGTTATAGGTCCCGCGCTCGGGAGTATCAAAATCGACTGGGTTGACGGCGCCGTTCACGAAGATGACGCCGTCTCCGCTAAAGAGAGGAGGTTCGGGTGGCGGTGGGGGAGGACGCATCCCATTCACATATCGATGTTCGGCATAATTGCCGTCCTCAAAATATTTATCCGGATCCTCGTAGGCACGGTCATCAAGTGTGTCGCTATCTGAGTCTTTGTTCACAAGAGTCTTATCGGTCGAGTCTGACTTGATCGATACCAGAGTTGACGAGGAGTCCCGAGAGCTGGCTTTGGACGAGAGAGAATCTTCGGAAAGGTTAGAGGTTCTTGAGAGTTTGGAAAGTTTGGAATCCCGCAGTACTTTTGGCAGCTTGGAGGACAGTGGAGTGGGGTCAGTTGTTTTAGGAAGCGAGTCCACTCGGGGTCGGCCTGATTCACCCGACTTGCTAGTTCGGTTCCATGAGAGCAAAGAACGCGCTTTGTTAGAGGCAGCCTCTATCTTGGACTGGGCTTTCTTGTCAGCATCATTGATGTTCTGTCGAGAGACTCGAGGGTGTGACGAAGGAAGAGCTGGAGAGCAATGAGTTTGCGGAGGTGAAAACTGCGTCGGTACTTCAGTGAAGGTATTGTCGCCAAACTGGGCTCCCCGAGATTCATGGATATGGCCAAAAGCATGAATTTTAGGGCGGCAATCGTTGACCTTTCTGGCTAAGGATGGACAGCCAGCAGAGATCCCCTCATGCGTTGTATCAAGAATTCCTCGTGGCGGGCAATGTGTGAGCCTATTGTGACCCCAAGTTAGTAAGATGCGACGTAGTAGGCACAAGGGTTTAGAACTCACAATATATCGATATCTTCTGGGATCTTCCCCACATGTACTGTAGGGAGGAAGGATATGAGGTTATCTACACTCGGTTAAAGACATTTAACGCACTATCAGCCTCTTCGCCTGGTAGATAGTTGAAGGCCATATCGCCGAAGCGTGGAGACCACTGGGATGATCGATCAGCTAACTTAAGACAGAAAGGTCATAAGAAGTGCTCACAGGGGAACCGTATGCCTTCCAAGTCCGACCTCCTAATTCGAAACTGACCGAGTTCTCATTGAGATAGTAGAGGCCACAGGCACGGGCTTGATTGCTACGATACATCTCGATGAGCTTGTCCACGCGTGAGTCCTATGAGAACAATTTTAGGAAGCCTCGCATCGGTGTAGACGAGAATATCCATACGGGGGCATTCTGGTGCATTGGAAAGCGGTACTTGTTGGCTTTGAAAAAGCGGCGATGTAGAGGAAGGTCGTGGTTGCCGGCAATAACCCTATCAAGAAAGGGTTAGCATGAAGAAGAGAGCAACTGATGCAGATTAGGACGAACAGTTTGACTGTATGGGGCTGACTACGTAGCCAATGATACGTGTCCATCAGCCCCTGCTCCGAGCCATCGGAGAGGTCCCCAGTGTGAATGAGCATGTCACCATCCGGGATTTCCAGAGCAGATCCATGGGTATCACTAATACAGACAATTCGAACACAATCGTCGGCTAATCGAGGTGGAGAGTCGCCAGGATAACGAGTAAACACGCGTTCCCCTGAAGGTCCGTCCTGGCGGCAGAACCCGTTCTCATAGTACCCAGGCGGAGGGGTGAGGGGAGGAGAGGGTGAAGATGGAGGTAAACCCGAGCGACGGAGGCTTTCAGCTGATGAGAGGTCTAACGGAGGAGGCGCGGCTTTTCGAGAGCTGGGAACTGCTCTCCGAGACAGGGGTGGATCCAGCCGCGAGGCGTCGGTCGGATATGCAGCGGAGCGGAGCTGGCCACGAGAAAGGGCTCTAAATCCATCCTCACAAGCTGCAGACGAGCGAGACAAGGTCGTGTCGTCTAGTGGAAGTTCAAAACTTCGGGCAGGCTGGCCAGGTTTGTCCGAAGGCTGTAAATAGAAGCGAGCGCCGGAGCCAGGTTGATAGGTATGCCGGCCACCATGGGAAGCATAAGAAGAGATTTCTGATGGTTGAGTAGCCTCGTAAGAATCAAAAGTTCCCCGGAGAGGTGAACTATGCTTTGGATGATGATGATATCCACCGGAGGCGTATTTTGGCGGCGTGATTCGTTCATCAACAGGGATTTTCACTCGACGCTTAGGAGGAGCGTAGTCCGAGCTGTAACCTCCGTCGCCGTTGTAATGATTACGGCGGGGTTTTCCAGAGTCGGCGAGAGCTAGCCGTGTTGCGCTGACGGCCGCCATAGCGAGGAGGGGGAGAATTTCGACATTTCATAGCTATAGGTCTTAGTAGATAATGCGAGAAAAACTTCTGATTCTCTACGTCTGAATATTTGGAGAGACAGAAAAAAAACGGAAACTTGAAAACATGCAGGCAAGAAGCAGCCATGTGTGACTGGAGAATTTGTCACGTCACGCCGAACATTCACTGACATCTTCTGTGGCGCGCTTGCCTCCTCTGCCTCATGACAGGAACGAGTGTCAACCATCCGTACTTCACCCCGGATGAACTGGCTTTCCTATGCGACCGCCAGCGTGGGGGTAAAATGTCAGAAACTCAGGAGAGCAAAGCGCGCACTCAAGCATGCATGTTTATCGAGGCTGTCTCCGCAAGGATAGGCTTGTGCGCACCCCACCAATATCATTGAGAAATACCCTGAAACTCGCCTGATTCTCTTCCCGTATATCCTTCTTGTCTTCCTAGCCCGCGTGCAACTATTGGGACTGCGCAGACATTATTCCACCGATTCTACTTATTCTTCCCGTGGCGGGACTTTAGTTTCTACGTGAGTGATTTGCCTATTTTATCGGAGAGGGTCAAAGTAACGTGTTTTGATTCAATCGAAGGATGTATCAATGGCCGCGCTGTATGTTTCCAGCAAGATGCATGATACCCTGAAGAAACCAAGGGATCTCCTCATGGTGTCATACGCCGTTCGCTTCCCGGAACTTGCTGCGAAAGCAAAACATGGAGGGGAAATCGACATTGATCCTGCGGTATTACCGTTCAACCCTCGATGGTTCTTGATTTGCTGACTCCCGTTTTAGACGCTGGAAGCCGACCGCCGCAAACTGCTCGCCGTGGAGCGTCTGGTTATGGAGACTGTCTCGTTCAATTTCAGAGTCCGGATGCCTTTCCCTTATGTGATCAAGGTTGCTCGGGATCTTCGAGGTCTGTATTTCCTCACTGGGTGTTTTTCACGTCACTAATGTTATTTTACAGCTGGGAAATATCTGGCGAAACTAGCATGGACCCTCTCGGTTGACAGGTGAGTCGCCCTTGAACGCTTTGGGTCGGATCACTGATAAGAGAATAAGCCACCGTACCATGGCTCCGCTGCTATTTCCGCCACACGTCATCGCCGTAGCTTCGATCTATCTTGCCGCGAAGCTTGATTGCATTGACAATGAGACTGGTACACCTACACAGGAAGGCGAGAGAACCAGTCAGGAGATTGCGGATTATCTTGGAAATTCTGGGCCTTGGGAGCAGAAGTTCAGAGTTGAACTACGAGATCTTGAAGGTGGAACTTTACCTTATCACTTCTAGCATCCTGATTGCTCACGAAAGACAAACCGTTATGCGTCGTGCAATTTATAGAGATTTGTCATGCTATTCTGGATGTCTTGCTGCATGCAACTTCCGCGACAGCAAGTGTCCAAACTTCTCCGCACACACCACATACGCCACAAACCCCCGCCTCACCTTCTCCGGGCGTTTCGGGCGCCTCCGCGTCGGCGGTTTCGGCTTCTGGCGTCTCTCACTCTTCGGAAACACCTCTATTCTCTATGGATGTGCTCACACGACTGAAGATCCAGCTTCGAGAGCAGCCTAAAGTTGGCGCACCACGAGTCAGAGGTCCGATACCAGATCGCGACAACAGGCTTTTCTTTAGCGAGACAGCCCCAGGACGTAATGCAGCAAATGAGACAGAAGGGACTGTGCGGTTCATCTTTGGGCCAGAGCTGTAGTGGGGTAACGCCACCTAGAGAGCAATTGATGGGGAGGAGGGCATTCCGTAAGTACCCATATTGGTGATGAGCCCCCGGAGCGGTATATTGACTTGTGCGCCAGCTTATGTCTTGGCGTCGTTTCCTCTTGGAGCTCATCATCAACAACGTCCCCCATCACGTGCCTGTTACATTACTTGTCGGCCACATCCCCGACGCACATTGTCATGTCACCTCGACATTGATTCGCCCTGCTACTCTTACTTCGCTTTCCTGCTCCGGTTTCATCTATCAACATGTAATCCAACTTGCAACCCATCATGGGGATTCATTGCCCAATCTCATCACTATCTTGCTGACCCCAAGCTATTGGTTTCAATATTTTGCGAACCCGACATTATGGGGCCAAGCCCAAGCATAAAGGTATAAAGCCTCACTTGAAACGTCTCAGAATTCCCCAGTTCCTCGCTCCAGTCTAATCTTCATCATGTTCGCCAAGCTTGCTACCGTCCTTCTCGCTGCCTCTACTGTGATGGCCGTTGGCGTCCCAGCAGAGAGGGCCCCAGTTGAGAACGTCACGCTGCGCGCTGTCAGCCCCAGCACCCACATCCCAAGTGGTGAACATGCTCGTTCTCTCGGCGTAGAGAAGCGTGTCGTACCAAGCGACTACCTTACTCCCCATAACGCGGCACGTACTGCCACTGGTGCTGCGTGAGTTTCTCTTGGATGTTACTGCAACTACTCATAACTAAATCACATATTTCCTAGGGCCTTGGTTTGGGACACGTCTCTGCAGGCTTCAGCGCAATCGTGGGCGAACGGTTGTGTCTTCGAGCACAGCGGGGCTGGCGAGAACCTTGCTGCTGGCACTGGTAACTTCGACGCTGCTGCCGCCGTCCAGGCATGGGTGAATGAGGCCAGCTCGTACGACCCCAGCAACCCCCAACCTTCTCACTGGACTCAAGGTTCGTACAGCCACTGATGGACATGCTTGGGGTTGTGTGTACTAACTCTCATGCCCAGTCGTGTGGAAGTCGACCACTAAGCTTGGCTGCGCAGTGGCTACGTGCAGTGGTATCTTCCCCGCCTCCTACGGCCCTGCCCAGTACCATGTTTGCCACTACAGTCCTGCTGGCAATGTGATTGGACAGTTCCCGTAAGTTTTCTCTGAACGATCCAACGCTCTGTCAGCTCATTAGATCGAATTTCTTTAGTCAGAACGTTTGAGCGTCGGCGGGTCCTTAGATACGAAGTCTCTACTGTCTACGATAGCCCCCGTCAGCCTTGTTGGACTTTGTCAGCTCGGTTGACCTTGAGGCAACAGCTCGTTACCCTGAAATACACGACCTCTAGCACTAATTGTGAGTCTGCATGAAGTAGATGTCCCGATCTGGACTTGGCTCCCAGCTTGGTGCATGACATTGTGGGTTTGAAGTAAATTGTTCGGAACTGTTACTGAGAGGTCGTTCACCCTGAGGTGATAAAACTTGTTCCGAACGAACGAGGACATCCCTTCTATCGCCGCTTCAGACCCTGCGCACCAGCTCTTGAGACTCTAAGAGTTGTTCCTCAAGTGTTGCTCAGGAGGAGTCATGTCCTTCAGAAAAGCGTTGCTATGGGGCTGCACTAAACGAACTGGAGCTATATTTGCTCGTTCCATGATCGTTTCTGAACAAGCTTATGTGACAGATCCTTGACTCCAGAATCACTCGTTTATCTTCAGTGATCTTGTCACTCTCCTCTGGCTGTCCAACGTGGAGGCTTAACCATAGATCCACAACAGCCTAATTTCCTCCCTCATGGCCATTCCAAAAGGCGCGTGGCGATGCTGTTGAGAGCCATTTTATGTTCTCATCGCCAGATCTAGGGTCGCGTCAAGCCTATGGGTGTTATTAGATGACTGCAGGAAGTAGCGCGGTCATGGGGGCTCAACGTTCATGCCGCCTTTGTGCGCCCATCTGATTGCTCTGATGCTTGACATCTTGGCTGAACCCTTTTCAGTCGTGGGATAGCTGATAACCCCCCTACTTCATGGCGATTCCTTTTCATACTTGACAGTGACCGGCGCGGGTTACATCTCATGAGACAGGAGGCCCGAATCGACGTCGAAGATGCCGGTCTCGGTCGATGGAACCTGATCTGATACAAAAATCTTGGAATCACGATCTAGATTCTGAGCAGACGAGCTACCCAAGGGCACGAATCAGCATCAGCCAGGAACCCAGAGAGATCAAGGAGCATGGATGGATTGTTCCAAAAATGTACTATTGTACACATGTACAAAGGCAGAACGAACAGAATATTTAGTGTTGACTAACAATTGAGCTTAATTGCTACGATAACGTTATCTAGGGCTACAACTATGGGTGGGATGGTCGTAAATGAATGAAAGGTATTGTGAGGGCGATAATAAAACTCTGCTTGCCGTTGCAGAGCGGAATCTTTAGAATCGGGTAAAAAGCTCGACAAAGGGATCAATGTAGAGGTAGAGGAGGCCAAGCAGAGTCCAAAAAAACACCGGGAGAGGAGAAAGGCGGGAACCCGTAGGTGCGGATCCGAGAAAGAAACAATTGAGGTGGCACAGTTTCCACGGCGGCCTGGCTCGGCGTCGCAGAACGTTGCAATCGGATACCGGTTGCCATGGAGAATCAGGGGTTGGAAATCTATAAGGGCGTGTGCTGTTGTAGGAAAATAGTCGCTATTGCGATGGTGGTTGAGATCGCTGATGAAGATGATTTGATGCTTTGGGGGGCGCTGCCCAAATGAAGAAGCTGAACGAAAAACAGGGAACCATGCTGGGCCAGGGCGGACTCGGTCCGTTCTAGCTGGAAGAAAGCGGCAAAGATGCATATTTTTGGCACTAGAAGTGTTCCTGTGAAAGCAATTGATTGGGATGAGTTCAACGGTCAGCCACGGACAGAACCAGTTCAAATATACAGACCTTGGCAAACGTAAAACGAGCCGAAGGTGTTGACGACCCAAGGGCGTGCTGCTTGACGATTTTACTCAGAGCGGCAGGCTACAGCAACGAGAGCATCAGCATTGGTCGTGATGAGGTTGCAAAAAGAAAGGGGGACGGATCCGCTCGTTATGGTAACACTTACACCACAGAAGTACGTCCCAATATTGATACGAGTGCGCATCTCCCTCCCACCGATGAGAGCGCCCTCTTCCACGGCATCCCGAACTTTGCCGTATATTGACCGGAAATCGGGACGACCATAGAAGGTTCGTGATCGCAACCGAGTCATAGGGTCGTATCCTGCCCCTGTGACGTTGGCATCGTTGATTGCCAAGTTGTAGAGTTGGTCGACAGAGAGTTTTTCGGTAATATAGATGCTGATGCGCAGGAAATTGGCTGCATGAGAAACGAGAAGGCTGATTAATCACGCTGTATTGGGATTAAGCAGCAAGACACCAAGGAAATAAGGCTCACGATCGACTTGGGCATCCTCAATCTCACGAAGGACACTCCCGAACCACGCGAAGCTTTTGGGATCACGACATACCCAAATAAACTCGACATGGCGCAGCCTCCCCAATGTGCCAGCTCGCTGGCGATACCAGATATGCTTAAGGATGGAGGCGAAGGGGGTAACGCCGATACCTGCACCAACAAGGATCGCCAGGTCGGAATGGAAGACGTCCTGTGAGGGAGCACCATATGGCCCGTCCATCCGTACAACTGGGAGGCCCGCACCAAGCTGGGGCTGGTTCGGATTGGCTGAAAGAGAGAGCTGGGACTGGCTTCCCGATACAACTTCATAGAACTGGTCTGAAGGCCGGATGCCGCCGCCTTGCATCATAAGACTTTGGTTCTGGAGAGTGCGAAGGAAGCCGTCATCAGAATCAGCTGTATTGTGCCGCGAGTGCGAGTTCTTGGGAACCACGAGAGGATCGTCGAAAGAAGAGTATGATGGCGGCCCTGCGATCTTCGCCTGGTGTGGTGCGGCGAGGCCTGCAGTGTAGTTCTGCGTCTCTGCAACTTTCGTAGCATTCGCAAGAGCCTCAACAACAGCTGGCCCTGCGCCGAACTCGGCGCTGACTGCCTCAGTCCAATCACCCGCAGAGCGAATGGTCACCGAGACGTAAGGATCTTCAGGCGCAGAAGAGATGGAAAACTGGCAAGGCAAAGCCTCAGCATGGGTCGGCTTGACGGGACAAGGGAAGACTCACAGGATGCCATTGCAGACCAGAAACTGAAGGCACTTGGATGAATACCCATTGACCAGGAGTAAAACGGAAGCCTGGCTTGATCATCCGCAACTCAATCGCGCCTTATCAGGTCAAAAAGGTCAGAAATGCAGTGAGAGAGTGGCGATGGGGAGACCATAATTACCACTAGGATGCACCAGTACTTTGTCCAATCTCGTATAACGCCTTGCACGGATCTCACGCCACATTCTCTCGCCGAAATACAGAACGAAAGGCCAGATGATGAATCTCCAGCTTTCGTATCCAAGGCAGTGTTCCGTGCTGTAGAACGGAAAGCTCTTCTTGAAATCTGGGTTCGGCGAGTCACGGACAAAGCAACCCGTCGCATGCGAAAAGAGCGCCAGCATGAAGAAAAAGGCAAGGTGATGTGTATACCAGAATGCTTCGAAGCATTGTTTGCGTATTTTCGCGCTTGCAGTTGAGTACCTGATAAGGCAAGCGCGGTGGCATGGTTATGAAAAAAGGATCGACATGATCGGGGGAGCCAAGTGTCAGCACGCGCTTAGGATATGAAAGACAAAGGGACCGATAATATCGATCGAAGCTTCGGCACGCACATGAGCAACATAACGGTTAACATGAAGTGACCAGTGATTCCACCCGCTTGGTTATAATGGATCTGTACGGCCAATTCAGCGCGCAGCTCTGCAAGTGAATAGTTCGTTAGCAATGTCAAGATAGGAGGAGGGGGGTTGAACAATGATGGGCACTTACGGGTGCGTTCAACCTTGATGAAGTTGACATAGTGTGCGGTGACATGGACGACAGTCCACATTGCCATCGAATAGGCTACTTGACGATGGCTGTGTGATAAAGAATTTGAGTATGCTGGGTAGACTGAACCCTGAATGGATCACTCACAACCAGATGTTGTCATCCATGGAGATGACCCACGACAGAGCTGGACGCAGGACACGAAGGATGTTTCGAAGCATTGGTAGCATGATCAGTCCACCATCGTATGCAAGGGCGAGACCAGCTCCTCGAGAGGCCCAAACTGAGTACTCGAGTGTGTTGAGCCCAGCCAGTTTCTCGTTTGACAGTTGTGACCACCACCCGTATGCGAAGAGAGCGCAGTGGCTTCCATGGAAGAGGATGTTGAAGAGCAAGCGTCTAGCGAGGGAAGAAAAGTTTACATCGTTTCTTTTTTCGGGTGAAGTGTCGAGGAATTACCTCCAAGAGAGGAATTCTCTTCGGAACCAGGACTCTTGGGCCATTGCAGCTGTCCTGATCGACCCGTCGATAGAATGAAAATGGTTTGAGGTGTCGCTGTCGCCAAGAGAGTAAGAGAAGGCGAAGAAAGAGAGATGATGGCGGATGGGATGGGAGAGTGCGAGTGGGTTGGTCGTTGCACTCAAGGGGGTAATGCGGAGAGTTCAAAGGGGCAGCTCCGAGAACCCAGCCAAGCACGACTATATCGCTGTATTATCTAGACCACCCTAAGCAGACCTCTGATTGTGCCGAATTTACCCACCGCCGCTCCCTCATTCATGGTAACGCAACAATGGTTTTCAACAGTCCCAAAACGGAACTTGTTCGCCTTTGTGACACAAGAGTGTGACATTATACAAATTTGTCCTGTTTCCCTTACATCGACGCCGATTTCCTTGCCAGCCCTCGGGCACTGTGGTCCCGCCTAGAAAAAGTCCCGATTGCTTTATTTTATTTTATTCGCTGTTTATCGACCTAGGAGGCAGGTACTACCAGGCTTCAAGTCGATGTAATGGTGCCATTTCTTTTGTCACACTGTGATGGTCCCCACCTCGTGTTCTCCTGTCTAAAAAGCTGCAATTCAGGTTCCGAGTCGATCCTCGGAAGCGGAACTGCTGCAGTGCATACATGTAGGGATTGCGGAGGTTGATCGCTCATAACCACTGAATTACTTCGTGGCCCGGGAGGGAGAGCTGAATACTGAATACCATTTCCCTTCCCAAGGTTTCGACGCAAACAATGCTCAAATCACTATATTTCCGGCAAAATAAATGAATAAAAAAAAGGGAATACAGAACCGGAATCATTACACCTAGAATTTTTTGTTTCTTGGTGTAGGTTTTCGATGAAGCTGGTCTAGTGTTGTGTATGCGAGTGTTACAAATTTTGCAAATATCCTCTCCTTTGAGGAGGCTAGTCTATCTGACATGGGGAATCCAATTACAATGGGCAGCCAGCACAATATGACTGGATGGTTCTATGGTGGGACGCTTGGCGAGAAGACCCGCGGAGGATATTGACCGTAGGAGTAATTTGATTCAGGAGGCTGTGAGCACTTGAGAGACTGAGAGATTTCGTTGTTCAGTTTCGAGAGATGCCCATAACCCTTCGAGCTTCAAGACGGGCTCCCCAATTAGCGTATGAGCGCGTAACCACGTGTTTGACTTGAATCTATTGGGGTTGCTGAGATCACCCACATAGGTGGAAGATGGCCTCACATTTTCATGCAGCGAGAGGATTGTGCCAGTTCTCCATATGTTCAATTCCCATTGCGCCCGCGTTTCAGGTGTCCACACGAAGACACAATGCTGAGTTGAGGGTTGTTTGGCGTTGGTGCCATGTGTTGCGATCTGTTGCTTCCCCATCAGCACCCACGAGATACACCGAAAAGCTTATTTTCTTGTTACATGTTACTACCATTGCAGTGCATAGACGTCAAAGGGGTATTCCCCTCATTGCTGTGAAGCCCTCAACTGTCTGTTTGACAGCCGGACCGAAACCCATCGAATCTCCGACATTCTGGCCGTGTGCTCTTGCCCCTCCAGTCTACCACTTCCGCCGTTCGAAGTCGGCAGGTGTTCCATGTCATTTCTCCTGACTTACTCAGCCACATCTGGACGGTATACAGGGTTAGAACTTGCTGGAATCAAAAACAAATTACTCCGGATTGTCAATCCCGTGAATGGCTTCGAGACGTATTTCCCGACGCTAAGTTAACTTTTCTCACATATTTACAACCGGAGGCTATGTTGAAATAGGAGAAATCGATCTCACTGGGACTCCTGGCTAGGTGTCGATTCACCATGCCCTATCGGAGCCACCCAGAACTGACGAAACCCTACTGTCCCCCCATTCAAGCAAGCTTGTAACAACGCGTAAAATGACTCAAATACACTCTTTCCCTATCAACAGTCATAAAACGCCCGATCTTCCCGCGTCTTTGCCCCCTGAGCATGGTTGCGGCGATGAAGTGTGGCCTCCCGCGGCCGTCCTTGCCCAACCAACCCCCTTGGTGGAAACCTTCCCCTCTCGGACATATGCGTCCTTCTGACTCGGTCGACTTTTCTAATTTTAACTGGATCAATTCCTCCGCTGTCAGTAGACGACATGTTGCTGTGCTTTCGGGAATCCAAAAACTTCGACGCTCATCGTACCACAGCCCGACGCTTGCGGGGAGTTCCATAAGAGGCATAGTCCTCAATCCCTTTCTCTAGCTTTAATCGATGTCGTCACTGCTGTCTACCCCTGGAACCTGCATTCTGGTGACGCATCGGACTTATTAACCCTCATTTTACTTGGCTTGCCTAGAATGGAGTTTTTTCATCAATCGAGACTTGCTCTCCATCGAACTCCTATTTTTTTTTATCCTAGGAACTATGTTTTACTTCCATCAGCGATCCCCCTTTGAAGGCAACTCCTCCGCCACGGACCTGCCTAGCTGTACGACGAGTCCTTCTACGCACTGGTACGCCGCATCCTCCCGGTAGTCTGTGCGCGCTCTCCTGTGCTCGACATTCTCTCTACAATAGAGCGCAGCTGTCCCCGCAAAAGCTTCTCCTCCGCGGCAAGGATTGCATTCCCGGCCCCTCTTTTGTTACATCATAGTCCGGCGGGACCCAGTCATTCACGGCCCAAATACAGCAAATACGCATCGCTATGAGGCACACAGCCGCAGTCATTTCTCCGGCATATCAGTGCAAGGATGTGGTCAAAAACTTTAAAAGGTTGATGCCTCCGAGGAGTCAGCATCGCCCTACAACTCCCAACTGCCTTCGCCTCCAGCCCTACGACTACCCCGCATCAACAACTACTCTCAGCCAATAGACATGTACCCAACCGACCAAGTTCTTGCTCAGATTTCTCAAACGGGTCAGATGGTGTCGACCATTGTCAACACTGCGACAACTCTTGCTTCGCCAAATATGCAGATCGTCTCGGGACAGCTCTACAATGTGCGCTCTTTCTGAGCCTCGTCGTCACAATGGGCTTTCACTGACAAGGAACAATCCGCCGTATGTAGAGGCTGATTGGGACAATTCGCGAGTCTCGCATCGTGGCCATGCAGGAGAAAGTTCGCGTTGAAGGTTCGTTCACTCAACCTTGAGAAAAATGCTTCTCGTATTGACGCGTGTGGACGCGCAGCCTACTGTCAACATCTACTCCCAGCTATCGTCGGAGGCGCTCTGACTCAAGAGCAGGCTATCGCTGCATTGCCTCCCTACGTGCAGGTGCGTTTCTTTCAAACAGGACAGCTTGAGGAAGATTCTCAAGTGCTTTGATTATGAAGATTATCAATATGACGGAGCGTCGGTTCACTGACATCATCAGTGCCTTGAACGCTTTGTATGCCGCTTTGAATGCCATCGATAACCCGGCGCTTGAGACCAACGCCAATGCTGGCAACTGCCTCAGCCGCTTGACCGATAGCCTCCACCGTCTTTCTCAGGTTTGCGAGTTTGTGAGTTTACCGCCAGTCACCTCAAGAAGTGGACTGATGCTCAGGTGCATTATTCCTATAGATTCGTTCTCATTCTCGTCAAACTGGGACCAACATGCAGTATGCACAGCTGGTGCCAGACATGCCAGCTCTCACGAGCCGAGCAACAATGGCTGGGAACATGAGCCAATGGCTTGAGCAAGCTCTGGAGCTCTACGCCTCCCAACTTGCATCCTTGTAGAATTTGCTTTGCTGTATTCACTTTGGGGTTGTCCGCAGACGACCCCTGACCCATGCTTCTCTGCTGTCCGTTTCTTGTTCAATCTTGTTCCCTGTTCGACTTCACGCGTTTCACTCCATAGAATCATGCAGATCCTAGTGGCAGGCCATATGCACATCCACATAGCACTATCTGACCTAATGCGCAGTATACCTATTATCACGCTTACCTAGAGAATTATATCATTTGCTAATGTTTTCAACCGTTGTGGCTTGGATGTTTCGGCTGCAATCATCGTGAGAAGCCTTGGCCTTTCCACTACCACTGCCACTGCCCAGAGCCATGTCCTGTCATGTATTATTGGATCGACAGCCCCACTCGTGGGAATAGTGCAAGGCACGTTTCCCTCGTCATCTCATCCATTGTGATAAACTGTGGATAAACCAGGTCCAAGAAGCCTCTGATGGAGCCCATGCTGCGCCTTCATTTGAAATACAGATTCTATTGCCGCCCCAGCCGCTCGGGGTAGGAATTTTGGGTGCATGACGATTTAGCCCGAAAGGTTTCGGCGAACATTTGAGCGAGCACAGCCCATGATGCCTTCCTCTATGTTGTTTGAAGGAAATGGACATTTTGCTCTCCCCTATTCAGCTAGCGGTCTAAGTTTGTTATGTTTCCGAAGAAAACGAATGTAAGATGCCCCTGATTTCTTTTCTGCTTCTAACCTGGTATGATTCGAGGCCCTATATGCCGTTGACGTATCCTTAAGGTCTCTTTTCCCGCCTTGACCTCTTGTGGGCGATGCTCTTTTCTATTGAGCTCCGGCTCGATCACCTGGCCTACGCATCGATCATAAGTCTATTCTGCGCTCAAGTGAAGCTGCTGCGAGGAATGGAGCTGATGACTTGCGAACTTGAACAGCCAGCCAATTTCATAATCGTCCATGCTCAGTATTGCAAACTACTTTGACGTCACTCTAAATGATTCTTAATCATCTGAGCATCATGAGCGGCCGAGCCCGCACTGCTTATCCCTTGGGGCCTCGACACTACTTAAACTATTTTCAGCTCAGCTAACACTCTGGCATCCATCCACTTACCTACTACACCCCTCAGTCGCCTTTCTGCCTAAACATTAACACATGCCGCGTCTTCGTGTCCTCGTTGGCGAATCGCCCAGCTCCCTGCACCCCATTTCAGCAAACGATCCAGCCGGACATACTCTCAAAACCCCTCGTTTCGAAGGCTCAATTTCAGTGTTCCTTAAGGACTTCGAGAACGAGAAAGGGATGTTTAGCACTGGTGAGGAATATTTTGGAACAGGCGAGCGGCCGGGTGTTACGTGGAGTATCCAAGCGCGAGGTACGTCCCCTTTTGGTGGCACTGGCGAGCGCGAGCGGGCGCTCGCGCGCCGAAATATTAGCTAAATATGGAGGCTGACGTGCCGACAAACTATAGGTCGTTTTCTCACAGAGCTCAATGCCGATGACGTTTTGTTCGGGAACGTGTTTGATAGGCCATTACCCTTGCCGTATGGTTCTGGGGCCGCTATCAAATTCATGCACTTGCGAGACCCTACACTGGAAGACGATTTGCACGGCGAGAAACCTTGGGCATTGTAAGTATCGTGGTTAACTGATGTGCCTTCCTGGTTTTAGCCGCCCGCGATGTCCTTTCTGAGCATTGACAGAAATACATTCTTTTTCCATAGGTCACCTCTCATCACAACAATGCCTTATCTCTCGATCCAAGATATCAACACGACGAACGGCGAATCCAATGCCCCTGGATCTGGCGAGGGATCCCCTGGCCTTCTGATATGTGAGAGCGTGAAGTCCATACTCCCACCCACAGTAGGAACAGAGCCCCAGGCACGACGTTCATACTTCAAGGATCCTGCCAAGCGGCAGGCAGTGACATTCACCCCCACCCAGCACATCGCGTGTGATTTCTGCCACGGGTGGTTGTCTTTCAGCAATCGCGGCGAGTCCGGTTCAGGAACGTCGGCGGGATCGGGATTGAGCCTGAACTTCCCGATGGTGGAGTTCGACTTGATGAAGTATTGGGATGGACGCCCAGTGTGGTTTGTCTGCTGTGAGCGGAACAAGGAGCAAGGAATCGGGCCTGGGGCCATGATTTGGTGTGTCGGATTTGAGATTGTGGAAGCGGAAGAGAAGGCCGTAACAGGAGATGAGCAGAGGCAAGGCAATGACGAGGACTCCAAACCAAAGGATATGCTGCAGAAAATATCTCGAAAGATGGGGATGAAAGACTGATATTGATTGGTATCGTGAGCGTAAATGAATTCTTGTGCTAGGCACAAGAGTCTGTACAATACAATTGCAAGGACATTCAACTCCACATAGTCCGTTGTTGGGAGCAAAGGAAGATCCATTCATCCATATTACTCCACCAATAAAACCAAGAAAAACATGGGACGTGAACGTGATTGTGTATTTATTAGGCAAGGATGGTAATGGATCGGCGGCTCCTTAGACATCACGAGGGCGCACGCCCATCACGCAGCTGACGGGTTTGCGCAAGAAGCCCTCGAGGGTTTCGAGCTGAAAGAAAAGCGTATAGGGGAAACGATGGAGGTTTCCGAGATGCAAAATAACAACATCAGTCATCTGCAAGGACTTCAGTAAGAATGATATGCACAAAAACACACCTTCTGGCCATCCTCCTCAAGCACCATTTCAAACCTCCTGAAGACACTCGCCAAGATCATTCCTAACTCCATGTTAGCCAAGTTCTTGCCCACACACGCGCGAGGGCCATAGCTGAATGGGTTGAACGTCGCGTTCATTCGCTCGCGCTCCTCCTTGTTGCGAATCGTGCCATTGGGCGTCTGTTCCGGAGTGAGCCATCGCTCAGGGCGGAAAACCTCAACGTCAGGGCCCCACACATCTGGGTCACGGTGGATGGTGAAAGACGGGACAGAGAGAATAGAGCCCTCAGGGTACAACCGTCCGTTTACCATGAGACCACCAGAGCCAGGAGGCACGATGCGTGGGAGACCAATGGAGGAGGTTGAGTGCAGACGGAGGCCCTCGTTGATGCACGCTTCGAGATAAGGAAGGGACTTGACGGCGTCAGAGTCCGCAACACCAGTCTCGTAGTGCGTCGCATCGGATTCAGGGAGTGTGGCGGATGGGGAGGAAATGATGAATGGACCAAGGGCTTCATCCAGCTCGGCCTGAAGCTTCTTCTGGGCGGCGGGGGTCTTTGCGAGGTAGTAAGAGATGGCGCATGAAGAGCTGGAAGTAAAGGAGGGGCGAGAGAGGAGAAGGCAGAGCGTGAAGTTGTAAGGAGGATGTTCGAGACTGAGTAAAGCTGTGATACTCACTTGGATGTCGTGTCGCTACCCGCAATCAGCTGTGTGAGCGCCTCGGCGGTGAGCTCGTTCCTGCCCATGGGATTGCCACTCGCATCTTTGCCCTTTTGCAAGAACGATAGGAGGTCGTTGCGGTCGGATGGCTCGGCTAGTCGCTTCTCCACAGCAGCCACGGCAATCTGCATCCAGGATCAGCGTTCGTAAGCATGGGAAGAGGGGAAGTAATTAAGAAAAGGGGAGTCAGTACGTAGTGAATAGCCATATTCAATTGAGAGAGTAGCGCTCAACATACACCAGCCAGATTTTTCACTGCCTCGTTGCCTTTGGAATACCATGGCACGTAAGCTTTGATCCACGGCCTGTGTATGGAGAAAATCATCTTGAGTATCATGGCACAGATCATCATGAGAAACATCCCCAATCCCTCAAAGACTCTCCACCACACCCAGTCACGCAGCGAAAACAAGAACTCACCTGGCCCAAACAGGGATCACTCCCAAACTCGCGCTATACGTGCCACGATAGTTCAAAATCTCCACAGCAGGCAAATACTCTGTCCACGTTGTCTTGCCGTCAGCAGAGGTCTTCATCACGGGCGCAATATCTTTCCCAGCTTTAAGCATTCCGAATGGCGAGCCAAACGCAAGGTCTCCAATGATATCGAAAGCGAGGAAGTTGTACCAGTTGAGAGCATCGAAATACACATATTTGGCTCCTGAGGGTCCTGTGCCTGCGGTGACGGGACTTGAGGCAGGGGTGAAGGCAGCAGCGCTCGAGGACGCCGAGGATGAAGGAGACGTGGATGATAGCGATGGAACGTGTTCCCCAAACGGCAAGGAAGATGCTGAGAGACCCTTTTCAGCAACGGTGACATACATGTCATCGATGCGCTTTAGGAGCAGTGCGATGGCAGAGCGGACGTAGGGCTCGAACTGGAGCACATTTTGCTGCGAGAAGATGTTGGAAACGATCTTGCGCTTGCGGGTCTAGGAAAAAAAACAAACAGCTCAGGCCACTCGCACACACCACAATTGATGGTTGAAGAAAGTGGCTACTAACGTGCTCTGCGCGATCGCGAGTGTTGAAGAGTCCCTAAAGGGGTTAGATGTTAGGATACAGTATTCGTTTTGTCCCTAAGGGGAGAAAACCGGAGCGTACTCGATGGATGGAGACGAAAGCGTCGTAGAATTCAGACTTGAGGCTGGTAACATGAAATTTTCAAATCAGTCATCAATCCTGGAATATTCCATGAGTTAAGAGTTTCCACAAACCTTCCATTTCCATGCTGGAAGGCAGGGCAAGAGAGCGAAATGGAATTTTAGCAATTCAATTCCATGGCATTGGGCATGAAAAATACTTACGGCATACACAACCTGTAAGGCCTCCGGCTCGGCGATGGAGATGTGATTCGGAGCGATGCGGACAACCTTGCCTGAAGTGATCCACGAGAATAGGGATTAGAATGAATAACTGAAGGATTAGGCGGGCGGAGGTAGGAAGAACGTGACGTCAGGCGATTCACCGAGTCAGCTTTCGCAGACTGGCACATCTGACTGCTTTATATAGCGCATACGCTTGCACGCCATGTGATCGTTCATCGCCAAGAAAGTCGAAACTTACCATATTTGCGATGTAGCTCGTGCACATCCCCGCTCCTGTTACCCATTTGCGCACTGCGAGCGAGCCAGAAGTCGCTAAACTTTGCGAGCCATGGACCAGGGATAGGCTGGCCGTCACCGGGCCCTTGAGTCTTGTTGTATCCGTAAGGATCGTATAGGTATGCTGCGAAGTGGTAGATGATCTATACATATGGATGAGCCACGAGGTGGTGGGAATAGAGATCAAGCATGGATGGGAGGTACAACAAGACAAGTCAGATTACATCCTTGTACGCCTAGGCGATTGCTTCCCAAGAGAGAACGGGGAACGGGTGATGCAGGGAATGGTGCACATACCACAGATAGGATTCCTCCAATCACGGCATAGAGTGGATTGCGAATGGTGCCTTGAACAAGAGCGCGCGCTGTGGTTTCGGCCTCTGTGGCCAATTGTGCTAACACGGCCATGGTTGCGCACTTGCTTCAAGGATGTGTGTAGACTCAGGTAGATAAGCCTAGTTGGGACACAGAGACCGCTTTGTGTGAGCCATGTGGTCTGATGACGAGAAGAGGACTTGGGTGTGCTCACTTGACTTTGTTGAGTCACTATTGAGCGAGTGGCCGCCGGCAAGACGAGTATCCCAGTCGTTGCACCAAGAGAGGAGAGAGAGAGGATGCCCTTGCTTGGGATGCAATCGAGCTGGGGTATGATGACCACGAGTCTTATATACTCCCCGCACCCTGGTACTTAGCCACTGCTAAACCGTAAAGGCGGGTGACTGGCGATGCAACTCTTTTCTTCTTCATAATTGGCAATACAAATTTGAATGCGCGACGCGTTACTGCATCACTTGACCCCCCCACCGTCACGCGCGCCTATTTCACTTGCAAGCCCCCCCGCCGGCTCGGCCTATCCCAGTCTATCCAAGACCGAGGCAAAGACCCTGGCCGTGATCGGTTATCGATGGCTTGATTCCTGGCCAACAAGCATTTTCTCATTTGACCGTTACATGGGTACAGCACATTAGTTATAGTGCAAGCTCAGCGTCTACTGCATCTGAGTCTAAATACATGCATATTCCAGGAACGCATCATAAGTATTATAACATGCAGCAAATTTGCTCTTGGCACATCCTTGGAAAAAGTATAGAAGCGTGTCATCACCATTTATCACCGCGCGACGTGTCCGGATGGGTTGTTCGGATTGAAGTCGATATGGCAGTCTGGAGAAATGAAGATCGATGTAGAGATGGGAGAAACAAAAGGCCCAGGTCCGGTATCGGTTGTGGCGTCGAAGGACCCCATATCCACGTTGGTGGGAATGACAGGAACATCATGGGCGATCGCCGAGACCGGATAAAGACAGATGGCGGAGAAATGGTCAATCGATCCCGAACCCGGAGGCGGCGTCGAAGTGCGCCAGTCAACAGAGAGCGAGGGGTAGAATGATTCACCCAGGCGTGGTTGTAGTAGTGGTGATATACGCGAGTAACAGTGTAAGCAGATCCACCACACGGTAGCAGTAAGTAACCCATGATATGAAGAAGAACCAAGGATAAATCATGAAGCATAGAAACGTCATCATAGTTAGCCATCGTGTTTTTCATTCATATCAAAGGAGAAAACATAAGAATCCAAACACTCACAAGCCCTCTCAATCCCACTCAGACTCTCTAGTGCATACTGCACGCTCTCCCCGACGTTGTGAGCCCTTGGGAGCGGTGAGTCAGCTGAGAGCACAATGTCGACCTCGGCGATACACTGATCGCCAGACGCATACACGTCGACGTGCTCAAGCGCCAAAATATAAGGTGAGAAACGCGTTACGAGGTACGCGACGCGCTACATTGAGGTGGCGGCAGGTGAAAATGTGATGCCGCGAATCAGAGGAGCGTAAGAGTGTACGGGGTGGTGGGAACAAACCTGATGCTCCTCTGGACCTCTTCGCATGCCCATCAGCTGCCTGATATTCTGTGTCAGTGTCTTCACCCATTCCACAATGACTAGCAGTGGAACCAAGGGTACGGTCGCCGAGTTAGCCACTAGTTCTTACTCTGATCTGAAAGAGAGAAACGCACTGTACAGTGATAGGACCAGCCCACCAAACGGATCAAGCCACGCCGCGCCGATTTTCTGTCCGACGAACGGGAAGATCAAGGACATGATATTGAACACGACCTAAAAATAAGAATAGGAGAGGAGGGGGGGATGTCAGTTGGCGCCCAAGGACCAGGGGAGAGGAACAAGCAGGCCGAACTTACATCGTTCTCCGCATCCTGCGCTAGCGCTACGTAGGAAACAATGAACGACGTGTCAGATTTCAATCATTGAGGATATTTTCCAGTGAAGACCAATTCTAGGTGGAGTAAAAACGAACCTTGCACGGTAGAGCTCTTTGACCCGCGAGTCGTGATCCACACACCAGCCTTCACGACAATAGTCACAAGCATAACGATAATGCCACTCAGACCAATCTCTACGATCTCGCCCTTGCCACCTTCTGCAGCAATAGCAAACAGCCGCTCGCACGACTCGATGAACACCTGGACGAAACTATGGATGGTTGTTCGAAGTGAGGCCAGGAGACAGGTTTAGCGAGAGGAAACCATCCCGTTACGAACAAAGAAACTGTCAGCCCACCTCGCGATCATAAAGACACTAAAGACTACGACACCCATCGGCTCTGCTCTCCTCAGCCCAACGGGGTACGTATATCGCTGCTTCCAGCTACGGTTCTCAATGATGCGTGAGGCGCCGTACAGGAT
The DNA here is from genome assembly GCA_015039315.1 of Clavulina sp. PMI_390. NCBI lineage: Eukaryota > Fungi > Basidiomycota > Agaricomycetes > Cantharellales > Hydnaceae > Clavulina > Clavulina sp. PMI_390. The sequence continues at coordinate 411,128 of WIDE01000010.1, forward strand.
GATCGTGCTGAGGAGATCCATGCCGCTATCCAGGACCGAGGCCCAGAGCGAGATCGAGTTGGAGACGAAGGCGACGAGTACCTTCATCGCCAGCAGGATAATGTTCTACTCGCAGAAGATCAGATGGTTGCACACATAGTAGTCAAGAGCGGCAAAAACGCACAATGATGAGGTTGAAGTTGACCACCCATCGCGCATACCGTGCCAATTTCTCATCAGCACTGAACCCTCCACCCTCCTCATCCCCTCCGTTGTTCAGGCCCTTGCCATACTGCGGTAAGAGCGCGCTAGTCTCGCCGTCCTCTTCCTCGAAGCACATGGCAGGTGTACCGTCAAGGAGTTCATCGACTAGGATTCAAAATCGAAAGGGGATAATAAGGGCCGTTAGTCCAAGGCTCATTGGAAAACTCGTAGCACACAGACCTTCCTTGAACATATCCTACCACATAGCAAGCAACGTGCGCAATCAGCCTCCATGGCAATAGCGGCATAAGAAGAAGCGGTTTCCAACTCACAAGAATCTCGTTCTGATTCTCATAGAACTGTCTCACAGCTTTCTTCCGAATCTGCTTCAGTTCCTCATCCGACTTGCGGAACACCTCGTACTTCCCACTCTGATTGTCCACCAGCCCCGCACGATCTACAATTGTGGAAAGATGCGAATTGTCCCGAATGAGTGAGTCAGGGGTTATGAGCCGCTATGAGAATTATGAACAGAAGAGGAAAGAAAGGGTGTGCGCGAGGGAAAGTAGTGTTCGGGACATGTCGGGAGGTAGTGATCAACACCCTACCCCACGTTAGTTCTCTCGATCAAATACCGAGGGCTTCCGAGCGCAAGCCAAGGAGCCTCTCGGAAGGACAACGCTTCTCAAGATATATAAGAAGAACCGGTGACTCACGATACAAGCTCTCGACATTCCCCTCCTCGTCTGGAGGCACGTCATCAATTTCCACACTCTTGAATACGGCAGGGTACGAGCGCCTTCTTGATTTCTTTGCGCTCATTGCTGTATTACTGCGTACCATCGACGTGGTTGAAAGATGACGTTGCTTGACGGGTGGTGGACCAGGTGACATGGACGGAGACCGTGACCGCGACCCATAATCACGGCCACGCCCATTCCCAGTCCCGTTTCTCGCACCTCGATACGCGTTATTGCTGGTTGGTACAGATTGGGAGAGTGCTGAGAAGGAATTGTGTCCTTGCGGAGGGGAGGCGGATGCAAATTGAAGATTTGCATGGATGGGTTGCGGGCTCGACGTCATTGCACCCGACAACCGTGCGGAGTTGGGGCCAGTGTAAATCATCGAGACGGGCGAACTCCCACTTGGAGACGTCGCCACGCTCGAAGCAGAAGGGAGCTGGAGCTGTCCACCAGCTCGGCCCGGATTTGCATCCAGATCCTCAAAGTCAGCCTCGTAGAACGAGTCGCGTGCGCGCGATTGCGTGGGACGACGATTGTTCGATGATGCGGCACTCATATTCTCGTGGATAGTATTGAGGGGAGGTGAAGAGGCGTTGGGAAGTGTAGAGCTTGTGGCGCCGTAGTCGCGTTGGGTCGACTTGGTTGTTGGTGGTTTCGGGCTCGGTGACGATGTACTCGAGGCCGAAGGAGCAAGAGCAGCAGCACTCATTGGGGTTGTAGCGGCGTCGTTGACCGGCATCTCAACCGGGGTTTCAACAAGCCTTACTATTTTGAAAGGAGGCCGCCTATCTCCGGCATGGCCAGTTGGACTGGTGCTAACACCAGGAGTCGCAGTGGCAGTGGTGGCATTGACATCCTTGGACGATGCCCATGGATTGCCAGATTCCGACATGTTGGTTTGCTTGAACGACACTGAGCGCAAGCAGGGTCTTGTAATCGGAGCTGGAGTCTCTACAACGCTCGCTCTAGAGCCACGATTACCTCTCGGACCAACGGGAGAGGAGCTATTGGGTGGAGATGTTGAGCCTGCGACGAGGCTGCTCGGTGAGTTGACGCCTGTTGACTCCGGCGTTCTCCAATTCAATTGCCAACTGATACTCGCATCTGCACCTCGCTCGTCATTAGGCTCATCGACGTCAGAATCGATCGTGAGCAGATCATCAGAGTCCGCGGCCACGATCGCCCGCACAAACGTGGGCACAGGCGACGATGGGCCCATCACTGACGCCGGCAACACGGCTGTCATTGGCATTGAGGTGCTGGCATGGTTTGTCGCATACATATAGTCAGCAGACTGCTGTGATGCAGCAGAACACTCTGACCCGCTGCGACGGCGAGTGACGAACTGGGCTGGCATAACCAACAGTCACCTCTTACTACGGTTTTGGGTTTTTGGGAGGGTGGAAGTGGTTTCCTAGAGGCTTGAGGCTTGTGGTGGGAATCTCTGTCCTCGACTGGTTGGCATGTATTCAGAGCATTCCTATTGGAGCCGCGAGGAGGCTGTTCCTCTTATCTGCGCGAACCGAGAGAGGATCTATGATGGGATGGTGGCTGGGATTCCCCTGCTTCGCACTCTGGTACGAATACTCATTGTAGTCTCTACCTCGGGCTGATGAGTTGTGGAGTTGCAATTCACTAGGTGCGGACATATGGGCCCCTCGTCCAGCATTAAACCGGCCATCGGGCCCGCAAATTCACTTTCTCTCATTACTCTCGTCCTAGCTCCCCATCGGGTTGGTCTCTCTCACTCATACCCTCCATACTCTCGGATATATCGGCGAGATCTTCGTCACGCATGCACCTCCAGCTTATCTGTTGTATAACGAGACTTTCTCCGAGGCCGTGAACGGTGGCCAAAGGATGGGCTTGAACAGCCTCACAAAAGATGATACTGTTCTATCCAACCTTTGTCAATCATGGCCATGACCGTCGTGGCTTCGGTTCATGTTCGTCATAGTCAGCGAATCCTAGCTTGCGGCTATTTTGGAGGCCTGCATCTTGTGACAATCAATCCACGCCTGCCGCCTGCCCAACTTCTTAGCGAGAGACCGGTTCACGGAAATCCAGCCCTCCTTCCCAAGCGGTACTGGCTTGGTAAATGGCGGGCTGTGTAAAGTGCTTCCCAAAACCTACTCTCGCTTTGGACTAGTTGCCCACATCCCTCTAAGCGTTTGCTCGCGATCGCAACTTCACCCACCGTTCCGATTCATTCATGCATACAATCAAATGTAGAGTATTCTCTATACCTGGGCAGCCCAATGCCGCATATATATTTCCATACTTGCCCAGCCATCATTAGCCTCTATCATCAACCAGTGAGGCGCGTTGAATAGCAATGGCATATACAAGGCATATGAACTAGGCCCAGATGGAAAGATCTACTGTTTGCCACTCTTGGCTCTTCACAAGCCTACTAGTGCGCTGGGTTTGAGAGGATAAAAATCCGTTTCTTCCATACTAACTGTACTGATCCACACTTTCCAGTCAGACCCGTCCAATAACTCGAGATATTCAACCTGCTCTTGTCCCTGCTCTCCAATGACATCCAACGTTCCAAAGTTCGATTGTACACGCACAATTTGGAGATGGTGTTTCGTCGAGACAAAGAATTCGATCCTTGAGAGTCTTCCGGGAGTAGATTCTCGTATCACTTTATACAAAAACTCTGTCACTGTTTCCCTTGCACTGAGGACAGTGAACACCCTGTCTGGCTCCTCACTCAAACCTCCCCTGGGAAAGATCAGCCACTCTAATTCTTCGAGGGCAGATAGCTCGCATAGAACTTTGAATGGGAACTCAGTCATGTTCGCTATGACCGTCCCATGACCATGCAGGCATCCGAACCGGAGAAACCGCAATGATGAAGGATCAATGGCATAAGCCCACGCGAGAATAGAAGGGAGATGTGGGGTGGGCTGGTCTGCCCAGATTGACAGCCAGTGTGCGCTCGTTAGGTGTTCAGGGGAGAGGTCCGACAAGTGGGTATATGGGTGAGGCTTGCATGGGAAAGGCCAATATGAGATATCTCTACCATGTCTTTGACAGTAATGGAGCCGGCATTTGAAAAGATCGCGGTCGATTTTCGGGGTGTATAGCATTATGCTCTCGAGGGAGTGCTTGGTCCCATGTAACACCAGGCTTGCGTATGATGCTGGTCCGCGAAACTCCTCGATTGAAGGAAGGAGGGATCCGCCGGCCTCATCAAACATTTCAACTTCGGCTCTGAGAGCGATGGGTGATGGCGCTGACCAAAATGGAGCACCACGGGGGATTCTTCTGACAATCAGCCGTCGTATAGATGGCTGGGCAAGAAGAAATCTATATATACCTGGCGAGGAATCGAAAAGGCTCGCCTCGCATTCTAGCTCCTCAAGCCGGAACGACATGGGGTACAGGCCATGTCCTAGCGCTCGAGAGAAAGCATCAGTCAGGCGCGCTATCTCGGGCGAAGTCTGAGAGATGTACAGATTGAGCTTTGTGAGATTAGGGACAATTGACAAGATTGCAGGGATTTTGAGGATGAAGGCTGCATCAGCGAAGACTGGCTCAATGGTAAGATGCCGAACATACGCGGCCCTTTGCGAGTCTCGTAAGAGAGCTTCTATCTGCTCATGGATAACCATCCCCACGCGAGTCTTCTTGGACTTGAGTGTCGGGCCAATGAAGAAGCTGCGCCATAGGAACCTTTGGGTGAACATATTTAGGCGACGGTTGAGGCGCGAAATACAATGGAGGGGACCGGGTTCCTCATAGGACTCGATGCCAAGTTCCTCAACTATCAGGAGAAGGATCTCCGTGGGCAGTTTTGAGAAAAAATCCTTTCCGCCCTTTCGTGGCCGGGTGAGCTTGCCCCGGAGGGCAAAGGTGGCTTGTATTAGAGGCATTGAAGTAGAAGATTTGGGGGCAACGACAACAGAGAGTGCAATCAGGTTGACAGTCGATAGCTCGTTCGACGGTATATCGATGTCATAAATACGCAGTAAGTGGGCCGGGACCGAGGTTCCCTTCTCCCACGGACAACCACCATCTCTTATTCCCTTTCACAAACTGGCCCTTTCACGTCCACAATCTACCTACAGTTGATTGCGGTATTGTCTAGATGGGTTATGATGCGGCATTCCCGCTACTACACCTCCCATACCCTACCTCTCGTCCTTAGAAGTTGCATGGAGGCATGATCCCATGGGCTGAATTGACTGGGTCGTACATCCATTGAGCTTATTCTCTTGTGACCCTTGTACTCGAGGTCGTCCTCTGAGACTGGCCAAGTAACAAGCGATACATTCTCATTTTTGTGCCTCCCAGCCTCTTCATCTCTGCCAGCTCGTTTTTATCTTTCTCAACTGTTGCCTCTTGCCATCCCTTGCTAATTCCCTGAATATCGGAGGATCCATACACCTAATCTACACATCTTGACGCTTACTGAAACCTTACATAAACGTGGTAACTTGTTGATCTTGCCTCCTTCCCAAGCGATAATATCTAGCCACAAGAACGAAGAGAAGATAGAAAAGTAGGGAAACATTCATCGCGGGGTCGTTAATTGATCATACCTGTGGAATTAACCCCAAGCCATCCCCCCTGGGCCGGCAGCGTCCGATTGTGATTATCCACGACTCAACTTGCCACGACCCGATGACCGCTATCGCTGTCATCGAAGATAGTATATCAGCCCTACCAGCTACGGTCATGAATGAAATTCGCTCGAGTCCGCGGCAGGAGCGATATGGGCCCAAGCCGAGTGGGACGATCCTGTTCCCTGACCTAATTCAATGCATGTACCGACAACTCCAATGCAATCAGCAATCGAGATCTCGCAAATGGAGCCACCAGACAAACAGATGAAACACTCCCAACTCCAAAATACGTTGGATACGGCTCTCCCATTCTCTCCCTCCACTCTCATCACCCTCGCCGTATCTTCGGCCTTTGTAGTCACAAGGCAGGGTATTATTGATCATGCCCGCGGGCCAGCCAAGGCGTCGTGCGGATTGTGAGTCCCTTGTCTGGATTCGGTCGTCTATGACCTAAGCACTTATCACAATTCTCTTGGTCCCTGCTCAGCGACACCAATCCGAGCAGCCCGGGACGCCTCGCCTTCGTCCGAACCTGATGCGATGAAGGAGGCGAGCTCGGGGCCAAATCGTGTGGCGAATTTAGGGAGTCAACCATGGTCGCAATCAGAGGAACATGCTCTTCGTGCTGCTTTCGAGCAGCGATATCGTGGGGACGGACTGAAGCGATTCTGCGAGGGATTAGTAAAAGAGGTTCGACTCTTATTCTCAAGCGATGAATCACTAGCGGGCTTGCTCACCCAAACGTCATAGGGCCAGTTTGGGACACGGAGTTGGCACGCTCTTTGCGGAAAGGCTTGGAAACTGGACTTGGTTGGCACCAAAAACACCGATGGTCGGAAGGCCCCGCCTCGTCGTGCATCCCGTAGGTTCTCAAAGCGTAAGCTTCCCTCTTCCTCGGCTGTGACAATCCCCTGATAGTGATCTTTACATTCTGATCTTCCTGCTCACCAGCGTCATCCCCTGCACCCGAGGCTCTTCCAACAGAGTATACTCCTTTGGGTTCCAAGCGCCCTGCCGCAGAGGAGACTTCACGGAGTTCAGAAGCCTCTGAATCTACGAAACGGCGTCGCCTTGACCGTCGACCTTCCAACGATGGGGCTTTGTTGCCGACGTCAACACAAGTTTCTTTTCCCGCTATCAGTAATACTCCACGAGCACCAGAGGCCCCATCTCCTCCATTGACGCCAATCTCAGGCAAAGCGGCGGTCAAACTGCCTTCATTACCAGATGCTGAGCCCCCAAGCCTCAAGCAAGATCGGCCTAGCCAACGGGAAGCTGTTGAGCGTTTCGACGCGCTCCTTCACTCCATCCTCCAAAACGAGCCTGACCTGCACAAAAACATCGCGGTCACGGAGCTCATCGGGCAGCTCGACAATGATGAGGTACGTGGTGAAATTGTGGTGTATCTGCTATTTATGGTGTCCCTGATCCCTGACCGGCTTCATGCAATAGGACGCGTTTTGGGCATACATACAGGTTTATATGGACAACCGAGATATATTCGCTGATGTTCTTTGTGCTTGCCAAAATCTTGCGTCACGATTGCCGTTCGATTGTACCGTTGCAGACATTAGCACCATGCTGACGCGGGCTATTGTGTATGACATCCTCCCCAAACTGACCAGTGTATCAACCCTGGAAAGAGATGTCGAGCGCAATTTAACTTTTATGGTACGCTGGACCCTCGTGACGAGTGGGCTTTGTACGGTTGAAGACCCCATTGCTCATCTTTTTTACTCTTCCAAGATGAAAGAACGCTACCCTGTCTTGTACTGGGCGATGATACACGTGGGTATCGCCAAGTGCATTGATCAGGTCTGGGAGCGACGTTTAGCCATCTGTCCGGCACTCAACTCCAAGGAGGATACGTCATAGTTGGCTTCCCTGTGTAATGAATCACCATTGTTTGAGGGCATTTCCAGTCGCTATTCTGGACCTCCTTCAGTGCCTCCAGTGACTGTTCCCCTTCTCTCTCGACTTTATCAGTCGTTTGCGTTGAATAGCATTGATTTCCTGTTTGTCAGGCGCATCACGCTGCCTTGCTCTTCCCTGTCATCTCCAGTATTTTCTCCCAATGCTATTTCACTCCTTTGGTTCAGGGTGATTCCTTTTGTCGTATCATTGATATGATCTTCGGCGAAACTTGCATGGCCCCACCATCACTGGAACGACTTCCCTCCGTCCCCAACCCTCCCTCAAGGTAAAGGCTTCACGCGTTATTATTCAGTGTATTTTCTCACATTGGCATTTGGTCGAGCTAGCTTGTCGCACAAATTCAAGGGGTTCTACACTGCTTGCGAAGAATTATGACATTGCGAGCCACTTATACGTCAGGAGAATCTCAAAACGCCACCCTAAGCGCCATTATACATATTACCCTTCAGCTGCTGGAGAATACTCTCGCGGGGATAGAGCATTAGAAGCTTGCGCCTTCCCTGCTACAAACGAATACACGGGCCATGTATTGTCGAGCTCGGCCAGAATCTTCCCCCATTCAACTGATGAGCAAAGCTCATTAAAATCGCTTTCCTCACGCAAGCCTGATCGAATCAATGAGTCTTCAAACCATTCTAGCGCTAGCGCAAATGTGCTAGCTGCACTTGGCGATCGGCATGAACGGAAAGCCGATCTGGCCAGTTGCACCGCTTGCCTCCCATGGGTGCAGGCATTCTCCAAATCATTGGATTCGTAGTAAACCTGTGTAAGAGTAACCAAACAGCTGGGCAGACGCCATGGCTCCCATTCTTTTTCTGCCTGGGGATCCGAGCTAAACCGTTTAGTGGCTTCCTCCGCTAGCTGAACCGCTTCAAGTACAGGTTCAAGTGCTAATGCTGCTGTACCTTGGTCTATATGCGATAGAGCAAACGTATCAAGAGAGTCGATTAAATGGACAAGAAGATGGAGATTGTTGATAGGGTCCAGCTGGCGGTAAAGTTGGATACTATGATGGAGGGCTTTGATGGCCTCATCATAGCGTCCCGCCCAGTAGACCGTGTATCCCTCAATGCGCGAGAGCTCGGCAATTTTCCTGTATATGGCATCTCCTATGTAAACCCTCGGCACAATGCGGCGAGCATGCGCGATCACAGCCAAAACAATATCGGCGGATGGTTTGTCACAAAACGCATAGGCTAAGTTGTATAATGCCTTGTAAAAGTTTCCGAGCGCTCTTGTGCTTCCACGAGGAGTTGTCCTTCGGCTCCCATCAGCGCCGATGATATACAATTTATAGAACTCTTTCTAGAGAACATTCATTAATTATGAGAAAAGTCCGCGGGTAGTAGCGATGGCATACTTTTGCAGCAATGACCATGGCCCTTTCGTTCGGTGGAGTTGTTTTTATTCTCCCGAGCCCTTCGAGACATTCTAAGAGCGGGATGGTGGGTACGCGGGTAGCATCTTCGTGATATCGCGCAGAGACTATGCGACGAATGGTCTCAGCCGTTTCGATATTTTTCACACTGTGAGTGATAGGAGAGGATGAGCTGACGTCGAATCCAGCGAGATGTTGTTGAATGAGGGATGAAAATAACCAGCAATTTTCCTGCTGGGATATGTAAATCAGAGCCTGTGGTAGCAACAAACAGGTGACTCACAGCCCAAATATTGTACTCTTCAAGCTCTTCCGTGATGATGGCGAGGAGACGGTTGAGATCGGCAAGTGAGGGGGGGCTATCCAACACGCGAGATTCTTCGAGTGTTGACTGGGCAACCAGCCTTAGCTTTGTACCAGAAAGCGTGGCCTACATATCTGTTCAGGGATGCTATAGCACTGTATAGTATCTCACACTTACAATATCATTCGCCATTGTTATGCCGCGTGCCGCTACAAACTGAAGCATCGAGACGCCCTTACCGCGTCGGCGATCGAGGCGCAGCCAGATATTCTGTTGGCCGTGACGGCAGAGTTCAAGAACGACAAATCGATGCTTAACCAAACCAATAAGCTCGTAATAGCCCTCGACAGAGATGATCATCGCTCGTTGAAGCGACCGATGCTCGTCAACAAACGTGCAGAACTCTCTCAATGGAAGCTCATATGCCCCAGTCGTTGGAACGGCAACATAGGTCGAAGTGGATAGGGCTGAGGTCCGGGATTGAGTTCGGGAGACCGGGTAAGCAGGCTCCAGCTCATGCGGAGCAGCTACTGATTCGGTGTGAGCCATCAAAAAAGCATCCTGCGGCACGGTGAAGCAGATCAGACGAATGAGTGGATTGTAGAATGAATAGGCTTAACCACAGCAGGATCCATGAGACCACCGAATTGAGATGGGGGAGGAGCTGTATGGTGCTAGCTTGGCCAACTGAAAGCTACTCTAAAAAAGGCAAGGGTTGGTCTGTCGCGGGAAAGAGAGTGGCAAAGAGAAGTCTGAGACGGTGGACCAGAATTTAAACGATCCAAACGACGCCTCACAGAGGAAAAAAGGTGTGAACGACGTGGTAGAAAAAGTGTGACACAAGCACAGCCCCCATTAGAACACGCGCTAGGAGCAAGACAAATACTTTCGGAAAAGCTGCGATACAATTGGCAGCAAAATAGCCCCCCCAGCAGGCGCCTAACTTCAAAATGAGCACCTTTGTAGATAGCTAGATGGCTAGAGGGGCCGATGAAAGAAGCTGAAGAGAAGACCTTCAGCCTCACGAGGCATGATGAACAACCTTGGGGGGTGAGGGCTTGAGGCAAAGGAGTCTGAATAGCCGGTAATTACGTTCCGTTCTCAGAGAAAAGTTGATTACCTAGGCGTTACAAGAAAGCGGGATGGAAGAGACGCGGGAAAAATGCACGAGTTAGATGAAGGGAAGCCTATGTTATACACAGCGGAGCTCGGAGGTAGCGAGTACAAAATTCTCTATTCCGGTTGTGATGGCTTGTGTGTGCCTAACCGTGAGACAGCAGGTCTTCATTACGGGAGCCAGTTCTCGTTATCTTTCGCTGATTGCTCTAGTATGACAAGTGTTACTTAGGTGCTGGCCTAGAAGTTAACTCTGGGTCTCGGTAATGCTCATGTGATAATCTTTGGGCTTTGGGCGATGCGGAAGGTCACCGGAATTATGGCTTTCCTTCCCATTTGATATATTCCCGGAATACCAGCCGTTGTACCTCATTTTCTATCGATTGGTAGGGTTTCCAGATCCTTCGTGGTTAAGACTATGTCCCAGCATATATCTTCGTAAACAGAGTCCGGAACAATGAGCTTCACGTTGTTATACACTCATAGAGAAAATGAAGGGAATAACGATGGAATAGTCCAGAGGTTACCGTTTTGGCCTCAAAGACCTATGAGTGCGCCCGGCTTTAGTGGATAAAAGTCAGTTTCCTCCATGCTAATTGTCTTGATGGCCATCGTCCAACTGGACCCGTCTAGTAGTTCTAGGTAGGCAGCCCCCTGCTCATCCTCTTGTTCCCCAACAACGTGAGGGGCGCCGTCATCCTCTATTGGCACACGTGTAAGCCTGAGACGACGCTTTCGAGACCCAAAGAATGCGATCCTCCGGAGCTTTCCAGAAGCGGCCGCCTGCATGGCGCTATTGAGGAACTCCTTCGCTGCCCCCCTCACACTGGGGACATTCAAAGCTCTGAAAGGTTCCTCGTTTAGAGATCCTTTGAGCAGGACCAGCCAATCCAATTCTTCGAGGGCAGATAGGTCGCGTAGGATTGCAAATGGGAACCGATCCATGTCGAGCTCTACAGTTGCATGAAAATGAGGGCATCCGAATCGGAGGAAACGGAGGGATCCAGGAGCAATGGCGTAAGATTGCGACAGAATAGAGGTGAGGTGGGGGTGGGGTTGGTCTGCCCATATGGACAGAGATTGTGATCGTGCGAGTTGTGTGGTACGTGGCTTTAACGAATTCGTGGATGGGTAACGGAAATGTGAGCTATACTGCTCATGAGTATATACGGGTTGTTGAGAACCCCAATCGACGTCGATGTCTCGAGTGTGCAACATGATACTCTTCAATGAGTGTTGCACACCATGTAACATGAGACTTGCGTATGATGCTGGTCCGTGGAATTCCTCGATCGATGGGAGAAGAGATGGGGTAGATTCACTGAATAATCCATGCTTCATGTCAAGCATGGCGCGAGACGGCGCTGACCAAAATGGGGTATTGGAGGGAACTCTTCTGATGGTTAATTTTCGGATAGATGGCTGGGCGAAAAGAAATCTGTATATGCCTGGCGGAGAATTGAATATGCCTGCTTCGCATTCTAGCTCCTCAAGCTGAAACGGTGCTGGATGCGCAACATTTCCCATCACTCGCGCAAGGGCATGTGATACGCCAGACTCATCGAGCGAAGTTTGAGAGACATGGAGGTTTAGCTTTGTGAGATTGGACATGACCGGCAAGATGGTGGCAATCTTGAGCATGAGAGCCGCATCGGCGGATACCAGTTCAATGGTTAGATGGTGGACATATGCTGCCCTTCCAAAGTCCCGCAAGAGGGTGTCCGCTTGTTCGTGGATGATTGTCCCCACTTGAGCGGGTTTGAAGCGGGGTCGTGGGCCAATGAAGAAAATACGCCCGAGAAATGTGTGGGCAAAGGCATGCAGACGCCGATTGAGGCATGAGATCGAATGGAGAGTGCTGCGCTTTGCGAAGGATTCGATGTTGAGTTCATCGACTATCTGGAGGAGCATCTCTGTAGGTAGTTGAGAAAAGAGATCTTTCCCGGAATTGGAAGAGAGACCCTCAATCTTTCTCTCAGATACAGGGGGGCTGTACTGAGACTGAAGACTAGGAGACTGAGCATCCTGATCTGGGGGAGGCTTATTGCGACGAGCGAAGAGATTCTTTGTGCGAGGCATGGAAGCGGAGGATATTTGGGCGGAAAGAAGCCCACAAAAAGAGCCCAGCCGTTCAGCTTGATTGCTCTTCTGAAAGCTACACCAGACCAAAAACCTTGTGCTCGATGATCGGCACAGAAGCGCCTGCCCCCAAACGGAAGGCCAAACATCGGAAAATCTAATTGGTTGATCAATGATAACTTTATCTGCACGTGCTTCCGTCCGTTTGCGCGGACACCCACAAATTGTCCACACATGGTGTTGATTATGAACCAAAATAGTGCCTATCACTGTGCGGCATGCTTTTAGCAAGGTACATACTCAAGGAAAAATACCATTTTCGGATTCTCCTTCTATATTTTCAATGAGCCCAATAATGAATGGTTCTGTAATTCTACTTATCTTATCCAGGTGCTTCGCTTTTCATCGGTTTGCAGACTCTTGACGGCGTATTATAGCTGAACTGGTCACAAAAAATTGTCTTTCACTGACCTGCTATAGATGATATAGTCACTAAGGCGGTCGGTCTGGTGCGAACGTGCGGAAGCAATTAAATAGAGCTGTATTCCGATAGGAGCGTTGGGACTCGTAGAAAAATCTCTGTCCGATCGGCCAAAAGCTGATGGCGGCCAAGAATCCTTATGAATAGCGAATACAGGGGACGAGCATGCGAATCAAGCTGCGATGGAACACTCAATTTGTTGCGCCATTCGGCCCCCTACAAACCTACAACTTCATCTGGCTCTAAGGTGTAGAAATCCGTTTCTCCCATGCTTGATCCCTTGATCCAAATCTTCCAGGTGGACCCGTTTGATAACTCGAGATATTGAGTCCCCTGGCCCTCCTGCTCCTCCCGCTCCTGGACGATCACATCCGACGCGCCATCATCACCCATTCGAAAGCGCATTAGCTCGAGTCGCCGCTTCTTAGAGGCGAAGAACTCGAATCTCCGGAGCCTTTTAGAAGTAGATTGCCGCATTGCCCTGTCAAGAAACGCCGTTGCTGGACCCCTAATGCTTGTGACATCCTGCACTTTGAATGAATCCTTGTTCAGAGACCCCTTGAAGAAAATTAGCCATTCTAATTCCTCGAGCACAGGTAGCTCGCACAGGATTTTTGATGGGAACCCGTTCATGTCATGCGCCGCCGTTTTGTGAAAAAACGTGCACCCAAATCGGAGGAAACGTAGAGACGAAGGATCAATGGCGTAAGCTCGCGTCATGACAGTTATGAAGTTGGAGCTGGGATCGTTGGCCCAAAGAGACAGAGACTGTGAGCACACAAGTGGCGCTGTGGGCGGATCTGATGAGTGGGTAGATGGGTGCTGGAAGTGTGAGCTATGTTGACCGTGTATTAGACGGTAGCGTGGCTGTTCCTGGCAGCTATCGTTCCAGATGTTTCGAGTATGCAAGACGATCCTCGTAAGCGGATGCTGAGTACCATGCAATAGCAGGCGCGCATACGACGCTGGCCCATAGAATTCCTTGATTGAAGGAAGGAGAGGTAAAGCACCTTCACGATAAATTCCATATTCGGCGTCAAGCGCCATGATAGATGGTGCTGACCAGAATGGAGTGGTAGAGGGGATTCTTCTAATTGTTAACCGTTGAATAGACGGCTGGGTACGAAGAAAGGTGTATATCCCCAGCGACGAGTTGAACAGGCTGGCCTCACATTCTAGCTCCTCAAGCTGGAACGGCATAGGATACGTGAGAGTCCCCATCGCTCGCGCGAGGGCGTGCGACAAGCCCGACTCATCGGGAGAAGTTTGAGAGACGTGGAGGTTGAGTTTTTTGAGATTAAGCACCATTGAGAAGATTGTGGAGATTTTGGGCATGAGAATTGCATCATTGAACGACAGCTCAATGGTGAGATGCTGAATGTACGCGGCCCTATGAGGGTCCCGCAAGAGGGCATCTGTCTGATCATGGATATCAATGTTTATTTGTGCCCCCTTGGAACTGGATCGTGGTACAATGAGGAAGCTGCGCCAAAGAAACATGTGGGTGAAGGCATTCAGGTTTCGGTTGAGGCATGAGATGGAATGGAGGGGGTTGGGTTTCACATAGGATTCGATATTTAGCTCGTCAACTATCTGGAGGAGGATTTCTTTGGGCAGGCGAGAGAATAGATCTCTCCCAAGGAAAAAAGAAGGCTCTTTAGCCTCGCTACTCCGTTGAGGAGAGTTATTGTCAGTGCTCTGAGACCAGGTACTGGCAGGCAGATCATTTGGAGGCTGACTATTTTGGGGCGGAGTAAGTTTGCTGGGGGGATTGGAGATATTTTCTGTGAAATGCATGGAGCTAGAAGATGTTTGCCCGTTCAACAAGTACGCTCAAAGAGTTGAAGCCCACACACGGCCTCCATACAAGCGCCTGCTCCAAAAAGGAAGCTCGAACATTCCATTCCACCCAAAAAGCCTCGAACATCCTATGCAAGGTTTGCGATCGACTATCAGCTTGAGATCGGGACTGCGAACACTCGCCACCCATCCTCCACTATCCCTCCCTCGATCTCGGACATTTTTCAAC
>WIDE01000010.1:441030-538528 GCA_015039315.1 Clavulina sp. PMI_390
CAGACAGCTCGGCTGAGACCTCGGGTGGCTTCCCGCTAGGATCACTTTTTCCATCTGTTACTCTATATACGTAGCCATGAACTAATAACTTTATCCACCCTTTCCAACGTACGGACTAAGCGGATTACCTGAATATGTAGTTCACCTTATATAGTGAATGATTTATGGACATTTGTTCGCAACTTTGACGATACCGCAGGTGGTGAACTTATCAATGGCTCTGCTGGTGCTTTTGGCTTATCAGCCCCGCGCGTCGCCCACCCAAGGGCGACTTATGCACCTCCATGACTCTTCACCTATTTGTCTTAGACCTACTATGGAGCTGAATCCGTCGTTCGAGGGCTTGGAGCCTGAGAAGATGTCTGACAAGGGGTCACTGCTGAGCAACGGAGGAGCCAGTTCTCCTGGAACTATATTCGGCGGGTCCTGAGGGAATTCACTACCTAGCCGGCGAGCCCGACTCACATCCTTTCAATGTTTCCTCAAGCGCGAGAGGTTGCACTGATGGACATTCTAGTGGCCATCTTTCTTAGCAAGGGCTCACTGTTCATCCAACGGTGTGCTCAGTAGTTTCATCCTGGGGGCATGTTGCCTCCTGACATCTGGCCCCTTGATTGTGACTGCACTGTTGCTTTTAGTGATACTGCTGATGCACATCTGAATGGATGACTCATGAATGACAGAGTACCCATGGGCTCCAGCATGAAGCGGAAGACAAACACCCGAGGTGGGTATGACTGCAGCGTATGACACTGTACGACTAGTCCTGAGAGAGGATAGGTGGTGCTTCTTTAGACGGTTTCATCCTGGAATACCCATGCCAGACTCGTTGAACTAGTGTATCCTAGAAGCATGTTCATTTATGTATAAGGGGCAATGCTCAACGAGATTGGATTGACAGAATTAAACCCAAATCATAGACCCACTCAATGGCATCTACACCGTTGTCATCTCTCCCTCTAAACAGTTTACGCGGCCGCAAGATAAGGATAAAATAGCCGCAGCACGCTTACTGACAACCTCCAGCAATCATCGGTGGAGAGGCCAGATGTAGGATTCCTGCAACACACTCTCCACCGAGAAGAGACACGACAAGCGTGCTGGTCATCTGAAGAACCCAGCTAGGATTTCGATCATCCAGAACACATCACAACGGCGAGCACTTTGGTGTCAAATAGCTCTACAGGAGGATACTTCTCCTTCTATCTGCAGTAGTAGGTCACATCCATCACAGATAAATATCGCGTCTTGTAGTGCTATTCACAGCCATTTGGGAGTGTTGTTAGCATATCCTGTGCAAAGAAGCACGCGTCAAGATCGCGTCTCGAGGCCCAAGTATGACTAGGGCATATCCAGCGAAACAAGGCCCACACTAAAAGAGACGACGTAGGATGCAAATCATCGATTATCACAGTGGAACATCTAGCCAGAAACCGACGGAGCGTGATGCTATGTTTGGGAAAATAGACTAAAGAATAGAAGCGTCCCCAAGCTCTAGTGGGCGACAATGCCGAGAGGAGAACAAGCTACAGCACCCATAGAATGATAATCACAACAGACTCCCAGACTACCCGTGGGAAGCGGGCAGCATCGGTATGAGGTATTGAGCCTCAATTGGTCTGCGAAGACGTTGCATGAATGGGGTGGGCTAATACCGTTAGAAGGAGACCGTCTGCGCCGCATGTCAGAGCTACCCTCGGAGGCGCGCAAAAGAAAGCCTGAGCACAAGGAGCAAAGGTCCATGCCAGTTCTGGTGGCTGACAAGAAAAATCCAAGAGCACACAGACGAGTTGTGATATTGTGCGCCCACACAGCTAGCTAGATCCTTGGTAGGATATGAGAAGATTGAGGGCCTGGCCCAACGGGGGTAAGAGATACGGCAGGCCCAGGTAGTAGGAGTGATTGAGCACGAGAGTCTGTGCGGGACAGGCGACGATGCGGCCCTGCGAAAACGTGGAACGTTGAGATTGCCTCCAGTGAGGTCAGAGTCCGGGGAGCAAGTCAACTATGAGGCAGGATTGGGCACCACCGTAGATGAGTTATATCTCCTTGCAGCTTTTCCGATTACCCGTTTAGCCGTCTGCAGCGGAAACCCAGCTACATTCGCAAGGCGGGATTGGAGCGTAGGAGATAAGACTCTGTGGCAGTACATCAAACCCTGAGCACCGGCTATAAGAGAGATAGACCAGCGAAGAAGTTTTAAGAGTGGCACATAGCAGCGATGAGGGCCAAGCGATGAGTTCCCTGCATCCCCCCATGATCCTCGTCAACTCAGCTGTACCGCGCTCAGGATTGATAGAAGGTCACTGCTAGCCTCACAGGGCCTTAGATATCAGGGAGACGAACCATTGATCTAGTGCGAGTTTGAGAGTGTTTGTGCACACGGTGGTGATGGTGGAATGAACGAGAGGATTCACCTTATATAGTGAATGATTTGTGGACATTTGTTTACAACTTTCACCCCATGGCCGTGATGGTTGTGATCTAGTCTCGTACCCAGACCCTATTCAGTCGGGACTTGTTTTCGCCTATTGTTTGTTTGGGTCGGACGGCGAAAGTCCCTATAGGGTCTGGTACAGTTCGCCATATGAACCCATGCTACCACCTGACGTAAGCTTTTCACATGGGGTTGGGTTTCGCTCCCCAATAAGAGCCCACTATTGCGCAGAGAAATTTTTATCTAGAGTACTAGAGAATATCATCTAGTTGCAGCTCCGGGTGGTTCGATCCCATGAAACGTGTCCCTGGAGGTAGGAATCATTGCGGTTGACCGTACTACGTCATGGCCTACAGTCAGCCAAACAAGGCCTGGGAATAAAATTTGTAATTGAACGCGAAGCGCCGAACCCCTCCTCCACCCAAAAAACCCCCTCTACGGGCAATTTTTGGTGCTCGTTAGGCCAAGGAGTTACATATATAATCCTTCTGCGCCAAAATTCGATGTTTTTATCATGTGTGGTACACAAGATCGAAACCCAACCCCATGTGAAAAGCTTACGTCAGGTGGTAGCGTGGGTCCATATGACGAACTGTACCAGACCTTCTGTGCTCAGTCGCCCGTCCCGTCAAAACAAACAATAGGGCGACACAGAGCCAAACAGAAGGTCTGGGCACGAGACTAGTTGTGATCTTGTCATGGCTCTGTTGACGCTTTGGCCTTGTCGCTCTCTCACATCGCCAACTAATCTAGGTGATTTATGCACTGGCATGGCTCTCAACCTATTTGTATGGAATCCTTTGCTGCTTGGACATGTAATGAAGCTGAATCCGTCGTTTGACCGCTTGGAGCCTGAGAGGATGTCCGACGAGGTGTCACTGCCGAGCGACGGAGCAGCCAGTTCTCCTGGAACTATATCTGGCTGGCTTTAACGGAATCCATTAGACGTGGCCAATTCACACGCTTTCAATGTTTCCCCTCAGCGTGGGAGGCTGCACTGATGGACATTTCAGTGACCATCTTTCTTAGCAAGGGCTCATTGTTCCTCCAACAGTGCCCGCCCGGCAGTTTCATCCTGGGGGCATGTTGCCTCCTAACATGTGGAGCTGGTTGGGCCCCTTGGTTGTGGCTGCACTGTTGCTTTCCTCCATTCATTCGATCCAATCCCATCTCGGCCATCGAACACCGTCTATCTTCGTACGAGGCGTACGGCTCCCTCCTCAAGGGCAGTCCAATTCAGCAAATCCACACTTCATTCAAGAGAGTTACTTTACTCAACCTGAAGAGTGGAATATTGAGTGGGATCGAGAGCCCAGTGAAGATGAGACCGGTCATCGTATCTTCGCCGCCGCGAGTGAGGCCATGCTATACTGGCCGTATAGTGTAGTTGTACAAGGTAAGGAATTTCTATGCATTCCCACAAGACCATAGCGTATCCTCTTTCATATCCTCCAGCTTCACCCAACAGAAGTTAGACAGTCTCCTGCTCCCTTCCCGCTTGGATGATACTGATAAGGCCGTATGACACCCCAAATTAGGCCATTCTATCATTCCTTCCGTCATTCCAGCCGGAACTGTCCTCTATCATGGTCGCCCAGACACGAAAATACCAACCGTACCGGATTGGCTTGGCTTCGACTTTGAACACTCCCAGATCTTTGCTAGAGCACCCGGCGGCTACGTCCTCACATTCGCCACTAAGCGTGCTCTCCGCGTCATCGCCTTTGACGGGCTCAGCGCGCATCAATCTCGCGACACGCAACAAGTCTTCCTTCGTGGGCGAGTATTTGATGATTCAGTGGATGGGGATGCCAGGTCAGGAGCTTCGTTCGATCCTCAAACGGAGCTATGCGCGTGGGCGAGCAAGCACAACATAGATGCTTTCGTGCGAGCGGAGATGCATTTCGAGCTCATCAACTGCGATTTCGCGGGCACATTGGAGGTGTTATCAACGCTGAGAGTGCTCCCGGAAGAGGAGAGAATCGAGCGTTCGAAGTCTAGTGCGTCTGAGGAGGATTCCCCTGGCTCACCGACTTCCGATGCACCTTCCTCTTTACCAGTTGAGGTTCTTCTAGAGTCTTCGGAACCTCCAGGGGTGCCCGAAGGCCCTGGTGGCTCAGAAGGCCCATGGCGTGGTCGTGTTCCTCCGCCTGCGGGGTGGATAGGCTCCTTCCCGACAGATTTATGGACCGAAGTAGACATGACTGCTAAACGACACGACTTTGCGCCTGGAGAGACGCGTGTGCGGCCAGTGCTCAGCAAGTTCGTGACATTCTATGACCCTGCTGTGAAGTCATTGATGCCAGGGAGGCGAGGCAAGATGAGGGACCTGCATCGGCTCCTAGGGATCGATAAAGAGGAGGCGAAGATGATTGTGAGGCAGCTAGAGGAAGCGGTGGACGATGAGAAAGGGTGGGACGACAAGACCGGCGCTAGTGGTGTCGATTGGTCCAGCATGCTACGCGTTTTAGTGGAGAGGTATGGGGAGAGGCTCGAGTTCCTCAATTACACCCTTGCCGTCCAACACGACAGTACATCTCCCTCCGGTGCTAGTTTTCTGTTCGCTCGAGCGTTCAAAGCACGACAGCAAGTGCTCACAATGCTCACGCCATATGTCACCATGCTCGATAAACCTCCGAACTCGACGAGCCCGCTCCCTGGTTCACCCGAGAGTGATCGACGTGCCTGGCTTGCACCTATCGTTCAGCGCTGCTCTGCTGCCCACACCCATGGCCTCCGCACGCACCTTTTTACGAGGCAAGAGCATCTCTTGTACAGCGGCGTCAAAACGGTGGTGCATGAGATTTGTCGCCGACTCGGACGAATGTTTTCTTTCGCATATGATATTGAGATCGTTCCGATGGATGACGGGGAAGAGCACGTGTATGGGGTAGTGGTGGAAGCCATGCGTGGCGAGATAATTGCGCTCCTAGAGTGGTTGGACTGGGTGCAGGTATGGGTGAAGTGTCGCCCTTCATGCGCAGTCAACGTGAGTTATGTTCACCAGTTCTACCCAGCTCCTGGGTTTGTAAATTTTTTTTTCATAAACTTGTCCCCTTCTCTCTCCCACCTCAGGAGTTCTGTCTCCCCTCG
The DNA here is from genome assembly GCA_015039315.1 of Clavulina sp. PMI_390. Lineage (NCBI taxonomy): Eukaryota > Fungi > Basidiomycota > Agaricomycetes > Cantharellales > Hydnaceae > Clavulina > Clavulina sp. PMI_390. Next base: position 446,561 of record WIDE01000010.1, read on the forward strand.
AATGGGGTCCCTGGCGAGATCCCTCCCCGCGGGCCTGGAAATGACTATCCAGGGTGCCACCGTTCCCCTCAATGCGTCAAGAGGCCTAACTCATGACACGAAACCGGGTGACAAGTTGAAGGAGCTGCTTGGGCCGTGGAGTAGAGTGGATCGGCAGAACTAGCGAAGGGCGGGGAGAAGGAGGGGGAGAGAGGTGTCCCTAGCGGATAGTACGTCGAGTGGTATGACTACAGGTGGGAGTGGGTTCAGGTACTTCCTTGGCCACGCAGCATGAACATGGGGCATAGACTGGAAGCTTTACGGACGAACTAAAGCCCAGCTACGCACCGCCAGTGAATGTTTATACTTAATTTCCATTGCAGCGAGCGTACAATAACATTGCATCTTCGCGCCAAAGAAGTTTGATCTGCCACACACCGAACCGCAGACCATCAGTAATGTCACTAGCACACTTGGATCATGCCTTCTGCCTCTCGATAGGCGAATAATAATATCACAGAATTCCAGGAATATTTCCTTTCGCCGAGACGACATGCCAAGCGTGCTAATCACTCAAGTGACTAATGGACATCACGGCTCAGAGTAGTCAGAGCCACACCCTGTAGAGTTCCCGAGGTTTTCAATGTCGCTAGTGCCAGCTGACGCGAGAGCCTGGCGAACCACATCTAATGAATATCTAGTAAACTGGATAGCGACGGGAATGGGATGCTGAGCCGACACCGGTGGAGCTCGATGGAGAAGACCACAAAGAGGTGAACATGATCCATTTCATGAGTCAAAAGACGACAGGACAACAAGTTAGACTTAGATTAAGGCCCGACCGCGAAATCAATGGGGAGATCACGCTGGCCGAAACGAGGTGATATTGAGGGATGAGACCTCACCAGAGATCCACTTAAGAAACACGATTGACACGATGACGAAAGGATGTAAGAAGCGCAGATTTCGAAATCCCAACATGGAGCAAAAGTCAGATATGGATGCAGAGTGCGGTATGAGGGATGAGGAGCAAGGTTCCCGTACACGTCCCCTATAATCGTTTAGCTGGTTCAACGAAATTTTGATTGTGCCCGCCAAAGGAGATAATATTTGAGAGAGAGATGGGACCTCGTTCCAACAAATCCCGATGAGAACCCTAAACGAAAGAAACCAGGAAGAGAAAACGTCACCATATGTAATAAAGAATACTCGTCCATGAGCCGGAGGGTCGATGAGGACTACTCGACATGCACGGTAAGCTGTTTGCTCTTGACGTGGCCCATCTATCAAAGGCTACCACGCCCAGGCCGTGCAACACTAATTGGTAGTTTCATCGACCCTGCACCCACAAACGACGTAGTTGATAGGAACAGCAAGGGAGTCCAGATAGATAGTTGGTTGAAGGCACAGACGCAATTAGGACTCTGCGGCGCAAGCTTTTGCTACCAAATAGCGGACATATTGCGAGGAGTGCTATTTAAGAGGATTTCCCAGAACCGAGATTCATCAAAAAGTCCTTATGGTGAGCAGCAGTAGCGCAGAGGCTACTAGCACATATTTGTCGTAATCTGCAACGGTCATTTTATGCTCTGAACCGGCAAACAGGAGGGTAAATCCAGTACGCTTGGAGAAAGTTAAAAAATACTATGTTTCAGCATCACTGAAACAAATCTCCTCCACCGACAGGGGATTAACACCTCACAAGCGTAATGATTATCCAAACGATTGGCCTAGTACTCTCCTAGGATAGTGATCAAAGTTCAGTGGAGATCGCTAGCGGCTATGCTTCAATAGCGCTGTCTGGGACGCTTCAATGGAGAGCTGTGATGACACTTCATCGCACCCCACAGCTCACCATTGCGCTTCGCAGAACTATTGACGGCTTTCTAGCCAAGCTTCTCTAATGAATGAATGCCCCCGCCTGGACTCGCGTTCATTGTGCAGGAAGAAATCATATTAGCGGTTATCCAGCATGTAGATCATACAGCGATAGCAGAGCTGAGAATTGATTATGATGATCACAGATAGTGCCAGTGGAGGACCACCAAGATGAAATGAATGATGCTACTGTAATAAAGAGGCATCATGAGTTGAATAGCTCCCACTGGCATTAGTAGGCGACTCGAGCCAAGCTGGTGGTCCCGCTCACGTCTTTGTGATGTGGAAAACTAGAAAAGAGCCAGTATAGATTATCCGAGAGCGTAGCGGCCACTGGGGGGGTATAAATTTGAGGGAAAGTGGCCAAAGGACCAAGGGTCTCATAAAGAGCATCAAGAGTATCATGGGCTCCCTATCCGGAAGAGGATCTCGTCCATGAATGGGGGAGAGCGCAAACAACATGGTATCGTAGATATGAGACCCGCACTGTCAAATGCCGTGAGCCATCGACGGAGAGACCGGCAGGCCAAAGAGCTAAGCACACGGAGATAGACCAAAAGGACATGATGACAAGTAATCGGAGAAAGCGAGTGGCGAAGGGTGATAATTTTGGGAGCCCCAGTACTATCTCTCCGCTTGCGGCGAGATTCGAGAACTCATCGATGCCGTGCTACGCCGTCAGCTAAAGGAAGGAGATCGACGGAGGCAAGTGAATATGCATAGCAGGGGTTAGTAGCGCCTGGACGGGGAACTAAGGAACTGTTAGATCCAATTCCATTAGTTCGGAGCCAAGGATCAAGCAAGTCGCAGGTAGCGAGGGAGGCAAGGAGGACAGCGGCAATCCGGTACAAGATACTCGTTTGGTTGATGGCTACGGTAACCCGACCATGCTTGCTAACGAGGCATGGGGACCAGAGATGAAGCACTGTCCCCGTACACCAAGCCCCTGGGCTGCGAGTGTTAGAGAGTGGAACGGGGAGAGAAGATATGAAGTGCCCATGAGACAGAAAGTGAGGGTCAAGGAGGAGTTCCTCCAACCTGGGATGTCCGCTCTCAACGAAGCTCATGATTGCAGCGCTGAGGTCGGACAATGCGGTGGTGGCGTGCCTCTTTGACCCCTCCGACATCCTGAGACTGGGTGGATATTTGAGTGGGAGAATGGGGTGACTCCCCGTATTTCAGAGATGATGGTGGAAGGAAGCGAGAGAACTGGGCATTTATACTGACCTCGTTGTGGGCCTTTGTTTACGGCCTTTCCCATTTGAAAACGTCCTACAACCATCTGCCGCGTCGTCCAAGCATGGTGAGACTCATTTCTCTTGGATAATCTGGTCTCAATGCTGGAGCAAACCCACGGCGGTTACTTCAGTTCCCGTTGATTCTTCAATTTGCAATGAACGATGTGCTCTTGGCTGTTGACGTCAACTGCTCATGAGCTGTCGATCATGAACTTCGCATCGGGTTCAGACACAAAAGGTGACCGACACCGAATCGGCAGTGGCCCAGACTGAGTCTTTTCCTTCGTTTCTTCTACGTTGGGATGAAGTGTTGCACTAGTTACGCTCTGCGATGTTGGTGCAGGTGAAAGTGATTCGCCCGGCTCCGAGTCGGCGACGGAAACATCAACCACGAGAACACCCATCCATACAACAGCTTCCTCGATAAAACCCCCCGCTTCCTCGAGCTTCCACCTTTCTCCCCCATCTGAAGCCCACAACTCTACCCATATCGCCGACCGAGGCCTGCCCGTGTCAACCACCACCACCCATCAGCAATGTCAGACATCCCTCAAATGCAATCTGCTTGGTTCGTGTCATGAGTATATCCCCATGGATGCGTGTAAAAGCTGACCCATTGTCGACATGACGTCAATCGAATCATTATCTAGGCGGATCCACCGCGCTGGCGCCCCCCGCGACCCCGGTGTACTATCCCTCGATCAGGTCCCGGTGCCGAAACCGCTCAAGGGCCAAGGTCAGTAAATCATTACGTACGACCGAATTATCTTGAACTTATTTTTAAACCATGATGTGTTCGCGATGGTACTGTAGCTCTGGTGAAGGTCGAGGCAGCAGCGCTCAATCCTGTGTGAGTCCAGCTTTGACAATCTCGACCACGCCTTGCCTGCCATTCCACGGGACTGTCCCTCTAATGCATCTTCTTTTTACTCTTCTCTTTTCTCTCCCCGCTTATAGCATGCACAAACTCGTCTTTAGGCTCCCATGGCCCCTCATCAAGCGGCCCAAGATCGTCGAGAGTGACTTCACGGGCACAGTCGTCGACGCAAACGGCACAAACTTCAAGAACGGGGACAGAGTGTTCGGCGCTCTTGAGCTGAATGACAACGCGAACGGTGCACTCGCGCAGTACGTGGCGGTGGACGAGAACCATGCCGGAGTTGTACCAGACCGCTTAACCGTCGAGCAGGCGGCTGGGCTTGCGGTTGTGGGGGCTACTATAATCGAAGCTGGGGACAGGGGTGGAATATTGACTGGCCCTGATGGAGGTAGTGTTGATGGAACGGGGAAGCATGTGCTCGTGACGGCAGGTCAGTCTTGATCCTTGCCATCTTCACAAAACACTGTCTGATGAGTACATCCACTATTATGGTGCAATGTAACTCCTACCATTATAGGAAGCTCTTCGGTCGGGACAAGCATGATCCAGCTCCTGAAATCACTTGGATATACGACACATACATCTTGCTCGACAGCAAATGTCGAGTTCGTCAAGTCGCTTGGCGCAGAGGTCGTGAGTATCTTATTTTATTATCTCGAAATTTCTCATCCTGACCGTGCGTATTCGTTGTGATACATCGATGACGCGTAGGTCTACGACTACAAGAAAGCACCTGTCCTGGAACAACTAAAAACAACCCCTCCTCCAGTCAAGTTCAGCGCCATCATCGACATTGTCGGCGAGGTCGACCTATACAGTCACAGCAACGAATATCTGGATCCAAAGGGCAACTTTGTCGTTATCGGGACCCCAGTGCATGGCGCCAAGGACGTCCCGGGATACGTCCTTTCAAGTAACTTCGCGAAAAGGCGTCCGACTTGGCTGGGAGGACCCGCTGTCAAGCGGCAGTAAGTTCAAATTACTTTGTGGGGTTATTTTCGCAGCGATTTACTGACTACCGCCCTCGTTTATCAGATCATTCCTTGCTAGCGCCAGCAAAATCACCGTTGACCGATTGAGGGCAGCGACTGAGAAAGGTTCGTCCGTCCACTGGCTGCCTAGACTTCGGCGACAAACTGATCAATTTCTTTCTTGATCTTTCTTTTACGATGTCCTTCACGATGACACCCCTCCAGGTTGGATGACGCCAGTTGTTGACTCCACTTACGAATTCTCTGACCTCCTCAGTGCATACGACCGCATCATGACTGGGCGGGCAAAGGGCAAAGTAGTCATTCGCGTCCCATAACCTTCCTCATATCGATACCCTGTAATATTCTTGTAGTCCCTTCGCATTATGTATGTATACCCTTCTTGTCAGTGTGTGTCTATTCATGAAGGTACGAAATGGCACGAAACAGTAGCAGCGAAGTGGATATAGTACACTGCCCCGAAAGCATGATTGTGCAAGAAATGACGACAGAACCCGAGCACTCGTACTCGTAACCCCATGTCTATCATATATACAAGAAGGCGGAGATTCTAGAAGAAACGATCCATCAACTTGATGGACGCCTCCACACCGAGCTGTCAAGGTGATAGAGCAAAATGGAAGATGTTAGTACCAACTCAACAGATGCTAAAGACGAGGGATGAGAACGTACGAAGGTGGCGGCGTTTGCAGGGAACGCCTGATTGACCAATCACAATGGACCAATTACGGAAGAGCAGAAGGGTGAGCGGAATTAACATCAAAGTCATAGCACAAGTCATTACGGTATCGCGTTGAACGGTTAGATGATGACAAGAGATGTGAAGCAAGCAAAAATGTCAGTCATTCAACCCTCCAGGATCACAGAGCACGAGTGGCTCATGAGAGAAAGGAGAAGATTGGAAGGAATGAACTCAACTCGTGCCATGGCAGGGCCGAAGCCCTTGAAGAGCGCCTTGACGCCGTCCTGCGCGATCGTCTTGCGCGCACAGTCCATGAAGCCGTTGTACGTCCCTTGCGGGGCCGACTGGATGCGGGACTTGATGACCTATATAATCGTTCAAGGTGGTAGGAATCAGTTTCAGGGAAGTAAGAAAGGTGCAATGGAGGACCGGCGATTGAGCCACCAGCGCAGAACATGAAGTCGTTGAAAGGATAAGAGATGGGACATTCGAATGGGACGTACATCGGGAGGAATGGCCAAGGACCACATTGCTACACCAGCAAGACCACCCGCAGTAATGACGGCACCCAGGTTGAGCTGAGATGGGTCCTGGCCAGCAGGGGTAAGCGACTTTTTGACGACCTCGTAAGCAACGAAGTAACTGTGTATGCATTCATTCATCCAGAAGAATCGAAGCACATTCAATCGTTGCACCGAGTCGGGAAGAAGAAGAAAAACGATGGTCAATCCCAGGATTCATTGATACTATTCCAAGCAGGCAAGGAGGATCAACGAGACTTACGCAGCGCTCCCTGGACCATCACGCGCGAGGGTTGCACCCGTCCCACGGAACAGACTCTTGAGGCCACCTTCCTTGTACAAACCCTTCACGACGCTCAAGGGACCATTGTATTGGGCAGCAGCACCACCCTGGCCCTGGATCTGAAGCACCACCTTGATACGCTCAGCAGGTGCGGTGACGAGGGTAGTGGGGATGGCACTGAAGAAGCCTGCAAAGGCGAGCTCGGCGATGGTCAGCTTGGGCGATGGGCGGTCGGGTGTCAGGCTATAGACAATCTTCTTCCCGAGGTCGTAGGACTATCGATAGAGAGCGGTCGGAAGGAATCGGGCGGAGGGGAAGAAAGTTATCGACGCAACAATGCAGTTAAGAGATGGTCGCGTGCACCGAAAAGCAGATTATGTTTAGTCCGAGTGGAGGTCAATCATGAACACAAAAACATACCCAGAAGGAAATGGCGAAGATGGGCGTCACGCCGACAAGCGGGGGCCCCATACCACGATACATCCTGCACGAATAAGGAAAGTGCGGGGTGCGGGGAAATTCAACGGGCCGCAAAAAGCAAAATAGCTCAAGGCCAATGTACATGATCCACGTACCCCCTGAGACCATCCCGAGCAAGGGTCTTGCGCACGACATCCAGGGCACCAGTGTAGGTACCAGCAGGAGCAGTTTGTAACCTGACCTTGGTAAGATCAAAAGGATGACCTGCACATAGTAATAAAAAAAAAGGAGTAATCGCCAAAATGACGGCGTGAGTTGAGATGAGGTGTGCGCTGAACAGACTTTGAACAAGTGTCAACTAGCAAAACAGCAACGCACCAACAAGGACAGCGGCAACACCACCAAAGCCACCGGAGACGAATGACTTGACGTGGGACGTCGTCTGCTTCACCTCCTCAGCTTTTGTTTCTGACCCAGAGTCGGACATGATGGGATGGACGGATGGCGTTTGTTCAGTCACAGGCCGTGTGAATGAGAAAGTGTCAACTGAAAGTTGACCCGGGGGTGAAACGAAAGTGGGGTTGGGGGACCAAAGGGGTCGACGCGACTGGTTCTGAGAGTACGCAGGGTCTATGAAGGTTATAACGCGGCGAGCAATAACACCTCAGATCGATCAAGTACCACCTCGAGGGGCCAAGTTTCGACACACCGGCTGTGGATGGGGCCGGAGCTTTCTCCGACCGTGGGAATTAATCACGCACATCTCCCCAGAGCCTTTCATTCCATGTGATTAGCATCATTACATGTAACATTGTGAGTAGCAGGCTGGACGACGGAGCTGTCCCCTCACCTGGCAGATAAACGAATTATGTCCCTTTCATCGTTTGGCTCGGACCAATGTTATGGTTCAGATGTGATGATTCCAGTGCATGGAGACTATGGAGCACATAGCGCTCTACGTTATGTTGGAATTGTTCTTCTTTGACTTCATCCATGTGTTTAGTCCTTACTACAATATCCATAATTTATGATCCGCGTCCTCTCGTGTGCAAAGTGAACGAACGAGACTCTCGTCTCAAAAGCAGCACGCTGCTCGGCTATTTTTTCTTCAAACAGGAAAGCTCTCGTTCTTGCTGACGACTTTATGCTCTAATCTCACTACGTGATGGAGGATATGCTCTACGCAACCAGCACTGACCCCAAAAAAAGAAAGAAATAGGCTGCGAGAAGAACGTCACGTGATTTTTTGTACTTCGGCGGCCCCGCCGACGCCCAGTCACCATGCTGAAGGACACATCACCCGCAGATCTCGATTTTCGATGGCAATCCTCTCATGAACTGTCTCTGTTTGTCAAACACCCAGCTTAATACCTTACATCATCACATATCGGCCAAAGTTACTCACTAGCATTTGTGATATTTACTGGTGTACCGCACGAGTGCTGTCGTTTAGACACTCTGGCAATACACCTGAAAGCGCTTTGAGCCTTCATGGCTAAATACCAGGGATCTCTTGATACTCCTATTCTGAATGGGATCGACAAGTTCGGTCATGTCTGCGCCCATGACATCGTTCACGTCATTTTCACCCGGGCTTCTGCATCTCTGTGTCCCAAAACTCACGAAAGGGATCAATACGAAAGCCACTGCGTCATCAATGATCTCTCTCAACTTGATGTGTGGAGGTGGTGTCTCTTTACTCTTGATTGGCGGTGTTCGGAGTAGACCAGACGGAGGGCCGAAACACGCGACCACACTGACGTACTTTGTTCGTGGCTGCGTGGAGTGCGCAAAACTCAATGGGCGATTGATTTGCGCACCAATGCAGCCCAAACAACCGATCGTTAGGTTGGGATCGTGTCTGGACTGAATGGGCACTGAAGGAGTATCTTGAGCGCAATGGGCGGTAAATACTGATCTTACTGTGGATAACGGATAGGTACCCTATAGGGAAAGTAGTTGCGCATGCTCAGTCATATTTCTGTGGTTTATCTGAAGGATTTGGGATACTGGGACACGCTATAAGGTCATCTCTGACGATGAGCTCGGAATTTTGGCGATGAGAACATACCTAAGTGGGGCACAAGGAACGATATAAATCCATGGACAGGCCTCTCGCACTCATCCACCATCTCGCGCAAGTTACTCCTACCCTCGCCGTCTTCACACTGTTCCATACGCACACGTAGATTCCAACCAGTTAATCCCCAAAAGAAAAACATGCCTCAATCAGAGTATTCCACACAACGCAACCCCAGTCCAGGCACGAACAAGTCGGGGTCAAGCTCAGGGGGTAGCTCTTCCGAGTCGTCCACTAGCTCCTTCTCTCATGATGGAGGCTCGTACTCGTCTGAGATCTCACCCCCTTCGTCCGCATCTAGCACCCTGCCCAACCACGGTGAGGCCAAAACTGCGTCAGGCCTAGCTTCGTCATATGTCCAACGAGGTGAGTGACCAGTATTCTCAGATCGGCCGCATCACGAGAACCTAAGCGCCGAAATAGGCCTTCCACAGGGGGGCGACTCGTTCGCAAACTCGAACCAAAACCAGTTCCAGCACAGAACAACTACGTCACCTATCCCTATTTCCTGTTCCGTCAATGTCACGTCGCTACACGACGTCTCCTTGATTCAAGCACAAGTTGAGGCGGCCTACCCACTCGAACACCAACGTCCGAAGAAAAGCACGAGCGTCAAGCATCCTCATTCGACGCAGGCTAGACAATCACTCAGAGCGCGCTTAGCCGCGAGCTCCGCTACCCAGGACTACTATGCGTCTGATGAAGACCAAAGCCCCCCGTCGACACCACGCGCTAGGGGTTCAGGTCTTGGACCCCTAAAATCGGCGCCAGCACCAGCGCTGGACCCCACTCTTGATAGGATAGAGCAGAACCGGCTTACATGGCTAAATGAGCTCATCACAAAGGGCCACCAAAACAGTCCACTTGGTGGTGAGGTGAGTCTGCACAACGTTCTCCAGCTCTTTGGCCTCGTTTGTGCAAGGAGGGAGAAGAAATTGGTGGTGTGGTCAAATTTGACAGCCCACCTCATACAACCCTCCTTGATGAGCATCACTTTGTGCGCCTGATTTATTCACCGCGCTATTACTCATGCGTACCTCCACGATTCCTATTTGCATTTATGGCGACTGTCTATTTGTCGTCTGGGTTCGCCTTGTCACGCAGAGTCTTATAGACACAGTGATTATTAACAATTATCACTGGCGTCTTGCAAATCAACCTCTACCTTTTACGTCTTCCGCCTCCCGTCGCCCCCAAGCTGTCCCCATCACAGGCACGCCTGGTTCATCATCATCGTCTACACTACCGACACCCACGCCTTCAAACCCATATCCCTCTCCTCGCCGAAACCCTCATGCTCAGCACCGACAGGTCTCCTCGCCCCGCTCTTCAATGCCAATTGCTACCAAGCAACTGCCATATCAGAACTTGGCTGAGTATCAGAGGGCCATGTCATCAATGGGAACGCCAGTGTGTCAGTAGATCCAAGCAATGCGCGCTTGGCCAAAGCCCCTGACGCCTCTGCTGGTATCCCGTAATCGTGCCCGTCTAGCTGCGCCGTCCATTATTCCGCCCTTATAGTGACCTTTTTGTAAACCCTCTGCTCCAAACTATGCGAGCTGAGGGGCCACAATCTTGTTGATAGCCCTTGGGCGCCATAGCGCCTCAACAGAGAGGGTATTATCATCTTTCCACATCCACTACGTTCTAGATTCTCTATTGTAATTCATTAATTTTCTGAGGACGGAGCTGCCCACCGTAGAGAGTGTGTTCTTATCGGAACATCTCCAGTCCAAATCCCATCATGCCCTTCAATCCTTTCAGGTTGCATACCAAAGTTTCCATCAGAATATAGCATGCGCGGGTTTCCTGTCAGACGCTTGCCTACCACCACTGGGGTAAGCCGCCACTTTTGCGTCACTTCTCTGTAACTCTAAGGCTTATAGATGCTATTCCTCTTGGATAGTGCACGGCTAGAGAGCTGATGCCGGTGCCAACCGTCTGGTAGCCATAAAACACATGCTTGAGCTCCAGTCTTGGTGCGGATAATCGTATTGTTCATCAGTTCATAGAAATGTTCTGATATGTATTGGTAACCCCAAGTACGGTTCGCTTTTCCAGTAAAACTTTTCCCAATGAAGAACACGCCTAATCTGACAGTGGCTCCAAGATGGCTGATACGAGAATAGCTGCTTTCCATGCCTGCGTCCAAACATGGGGGACAAGTAGTTCTCTATTCTCCCTCTTTTTCCCTTGCTAACCTGTGCTTAATCTAAGTTCATTGACGGCGTCAAGATGGGACGTAACTTCTTGACATTAGTTTGCCCGCTCCCAACTGCTATTCTAGCGGAAGTATGCGCTCCCGAGTCGAGACAAAATTACATGGCTATCTACCGAGGCTGTCATCTACCACGGTATAACGCAGTCTTGTATTGCTTTATTTCTATGCTGGAGAAAGTCTGTTTTCTGGCATGCAGTAATCGCTGTCTGCAGTCGTGACTCGCAAACGTCAAGGTCAATTCTGGGGATCAAGAACCAGTATGGGTTAGCACGGCACCCCGGGTCTCGATTGCTCCTGATGCGGTATATGGATATGTCAATAGCACAACTACTGGCTAACGCAACAGCAATCACGGCCCAGTGGACGTGAAACCGGAGTCTAGAGAATTATTATGGACAACTTCATCAATCCGGTTGAGTTATCAAGACTCCCTGAAGAGTAAGTAGTTGGCTCATATCGCCAGCTGCGTAGACGAGCGACGTCAAGCCTAGTTCACACTGATATATAAGACTCAATCATACTTCTTGACTTTACTCACCAGCTAACGGCCGCCCAGTCAAGAAACACCGAGGATCTATTCGGTAACTGATTTAGGGCTTAAAGTTGCTAGAAGGTTCCTGAACCTGATGTCATGCACACCACAAATGAACGATAGTGCTCACTAGTGTATATATGTAACGCCTAGCGCGGCTGGTCGATGGACCGGGGAGAAAAAGGTGAAAACTAGACATCATTTAGAAAGCAACAAAGGCTACGTGTATTTGCCATTATAACTGGAAAATGTGACGGCAGTGGCGCGTATGCGGTACGGGAATAAGGATAAAGCAAAAGGAGACAGGTACGCAGGAATGGAAAAAAGGGTATCTCGTCAACTAGTACACCAGAGCCACGAGAAGATATTCAAAAGGACCCAGGAGATAGAATAAAACGTAGCATATCAAAAAGCAAGATCATGTTGAAAGAATCCACAATTTCTAATGGGAAATAGCCGAATAGTCGAGCTCAAGTAAGTATTGAAGGCAACTCTTTGGCGTATGGAGTGGCTTCTTTCATCCAACCGCCCTTCTCCCAATCCTTACCCACGGTATACAGCTCCTGCATTCGTTCTTTGACATCAAGGATACCGCGCTTTAGGACGCTCAAACGTGTAAAATCGATGGGTTTGAGGATCCAGGCGTCCATCCCTTTTGCTAACATGAACTCGCGTTGCGACTCCTGCAGCGAGGCGCTCACGGCGATAATGGGGATGCCACCGTTGAGCCGAGTAGACAGGCGAGCTTGCTCGAGAGGAACTGGGCTGGCCTTCTCAATTTCTCGGATACGTTGAGCGGCGCCAAAACCGTCGAGGATAGGCATTTGGATGTCCTAACCAAGAAAAAATAATCCAGTGCTTCGTCAGCTCCAATGGTCCGTGCAAACCAATGGGCAGAGAAGAGGTAGGACTCACCATGAGTATACAATCAAACTCTCGATCCTTCTCTATCATATCCACCGCTTCTTGACCATTAGTAGAGTACAACACCTCGTGCCCACGCATCTTGAGGCGCTTCTCGAGAACTCTCCGATTGATGAGGTCATCCTAAAATGTCGTAAGGAGATTCAATTAGGACAATATGAGGGTCGGCGCTCGGGGCCTGAGGACAAATGGAAACGCGCACCTCAACGATGAGGATCCTCAGACTAGCAAGGTCGCCAGATCCTAGCGCCTGTGCCCGCCTGGATTGTTGTGCTGGTGGCGACAAATCGGTTACAAAACTCCGGGCAGTGACGAAGCTGTCATTAGAGCGGGCTGGTGAGGCCTCCAGTGTGGCGGCTAAAGACGCCCCCTCGAGCAGTGGAGGGCTTATATCGGGATGAGCTTCAGGTTTCTCGCGTTCCGGGGTTGGAGGAATCACCCTCGGTTCTAATACGGGCGCATTATCAGGAGAGCGCGAATCCGTAGTTGCGATAGGAGATGTTGTGGCCGAAGCAGGGGTCGGTTGTTGAGGTGACATGCTCTGCAGCCTGGAAGATTGCAGAGCGCTCTCCCTGGCCTGCTCCTTTGAGGACGAGCCACGCCGTACGGAGCGAGGGCGTGGCGCGGGACTGGCCATCGCTTCAATGAAATCATCAATCTCGCTCTTCACTTCACTTTTACTCGATCGAGAGAGCGCCCGGCTCCCAGGACGGGAGATGGCGGCGACAATGTTGGGGATCCCAAAGGGTATGATGAAGGTAAACCGTGATCCCGAACCTGGCTTTGAATCTACCCGCAGTTGGCCGCGGAGTTGTCGAATAATGCGCGTCACCAACGCCATTCCAAGGCCTTTAACCAGACTGCCAGTCAGTGAACATAAATGGAAAGCGAGAAACGGGAACTGACCAAACTTGGGTGATTCGTCATCAGACGGAGGGTCTGCGAGATTCCCTACATCCTCCAATTCATGGAACATACTCTGAAGCTTGCTATTTTCAATGCCGCAGCCAGTGTCCGCGACGACAATTTCGATAAGCAACTTCGTCGGATCCAACTTCAGTTGAGCGTCCTTGAACTCCCGCGCCTCAATCATGATTGATCCTGTGTCAGTGTATTTCACTTGAACAAGACAAAATGTCAGTGAATTAATCTCATTGTTGATGAAGAAACTGGGAACCAAACATACAAGCGTTAGCGGTTAGGTTTGTCACCACCTGCCGCACTTTCTTTGAATCTCCAACAACAAGGCTTGGCAACTCGTCCACTTTGAGGGTGAAGGCAATCTCTCGCCGTTCCGCCTCAGCTTTGTAGACGGCCACGCAATCCGTTAGAAGAGTAGGGAAATTGAAAAGCTCTTCGGCTGCCACAGGTTTTCCAGTTTCCAATCTTGTTAGATCGAGGAGATCATTGATGGTGAAAAGCAAGTTCTTGGAAGCAGCATGAGACATGCTCAGATTATCGCGTGTTTCGTGATCGAGAGGACCATTCAATGCGAGCTCGAGGTAGCTAATGGACATCACACAGTGGAATTAGTTAGAGATTTGGTAGGTATGGGAGAATAGCCTTCACTTAATGATATGGTTCAAAGGTGTGCGGACTAGGCAGCGCGGTGAGCTTCGAAGTCGGCGACCATGGATGGAATCTCACCTTCATGACTTGCGTTCGATAGCAAGAGGTTTGTCAATTGAGTAGCCTTGATAGCACTTTCTTTCTGACGCCAAACGTCGATAAACTGCAACAACATCATTAAGCCTCAGAGCAGGATCAGGGACGTGTAAATTTAGCAGTGAGCTCCTCACCTTGCCATAAACAAGCGCAAGGACGTTGGAAGTATCGAGCTGCTCATCAGTCCAAGCCCGTGATTTCGACGACACAATTTCAGACCACGCCTACAATAGTTTTTTTCAGTTGAAAGAGCTCAAGAATGAGGTTAAGGAACTCACCTTGAATGACGTCCGCGGCTCCAATGCCTTGGGGCCCTCTGTGTTCACTCGCCCCGCCCATTTGACTTCATGACTTTGGCCCTTACGCAAGAACGCAATAAAGTCACGACCTCCTGGCGACAAGGGGACATGCAATACGCCCGCGATGGAATGAGGTCCTGCGTCAGATTGTATATCTGGGTAACTAGAGAGGATGTCCGTGGTCACTTGGATAGTTCTGCAGCGATATCAGATAGTGAGCAACAAGATCGAACAGTTGTAGTTCCAAGTGACGCACGAGAACTGCTTGACGCGAAGGTACTCGGTAATGATCAAGACGTCTTGCCCGTTATCACTGGGCCCGAGAATCTTGGCACCCTCACCAATAACAAGAATACCGTAATCGGCGTCGAAAAGCTCGAGGAGATCCTCAGCGTTGCTTACAATGTGGCCGTTGGGGTGTGAGGCGGACGGAATCGTGTTGATCTATCATAATTGAAGGTGAGCTTTTGGTGAGATTCACTGATAATCATGAGAGGTATCGCATACAAGTTTTCTCGTTTGCAACCGATAGGTATATGATAATCGCTCAATATTGTGCGAGATCGAATCACTCATGAGACGAAGCATTTGACGAACGGGGAAAGATACCCTCATCCCACTTTCGCCGTATGAGTGACAGCAGATCAGCCCCCATAGCTTGCCGAACAGCATGATAGACTAGAGAGGGAAGGTAAATATAAGCTATCTGACGCCAAAGCCTCGCCAGGCGTTCATTGAAGATAAATAAGGGAGATTTGGCTTACTATTGACATTGAGCTTCGCACACCCATGTTGCCTAGATCTATAAAAGAGGATTAGGGAGCAATGTCGGGAAAAGAACGTTTTGGCTTACATTTGAGGTGGATGGGGCTCATTGCTCGCAGGTAAGAGTGTGTGAGGTCCTAGAACGCAAGGTTAGCCACGCCATAGTCAGGAGGGCAACCCGAAAAAGCTTACTAGGGGCATATCAACATCTTGTTTTGTCCGGCCAACTAGTCTAGCAGTGGTCTGATCCCGATCATATAAGGTTCGTACTTTATCTGCAATAAATGATTATGTGAACTTTCAGTAAAGACGGAATGACATCAAGAAACTAAATCATCGCTTACTGATCTTGTATAGATGTCGCGCTTGTGGGGGAATATCGCCTGCTGGAAAGTGAAGACCTCGGTATACATCAAGACTTTGGGTGCGATCCACAAGTTCTGCGACGACCTGGGAAGTCGAAATACATATGGTAAGTTCTTTGATAAAACGAGACGCTCGGCCAAAAGGTAGGTATACGAACATGACCATTGGCGCCTTCATCGAATTGATATATGAGCACGCGATGGAACTGAGCTAAGTCTTTGATAATCCCCACTGCCACCTCTAAGAACAGCTGCAAATCCATTATTGAGCTCAGTTGCTCGTTAATCTGGGCAAGGATGGCAAACACATCCAACGTCCCGGAGCTCGAATAACCTGCTCGTCGGCGACTTCTTCCTGTACCACCACCGACGGAGGGTCCAGGGCCACCAGCACTTGCGTTCGCTGAGCGTGCTTGAGCACGTTGTGCCGCCCTTTGTGTCGCTAGCCGCTCCAGTTGGCGCATTCTCTCTAGAGCACGAATCGGTTGGGCCTTGTTTGTAGTGGAAGCAAGGATGTCTTCTGCAGAAGGGCCAGCGTCATTGTGGCCGGCCTCGCCGGAGGCTGCTACTTCGGTAGAGTGTGAAGGGGGTTCTGAAATGGTGGTAAGAATTTCTGTAGGGGCTGTGGTAGGGATAGCACCAGGGTTCGACGGAGTCGGAGTGGTAGAATTGAGAGAATCTTCGGCGGGAGGGGCTAGTGACGTGGCGGTAACTGGGGTGGGGGCTACGATAGATGGTATAGGAGGGTCAGAATGGCCGGTAGATACCTCCACACTAACTTCTGACGGAGCAGGTAGGACTGTGGTACCCGCCGTCACCGTAGATGATCCCAAGGCGGTGGTGATCTCTGCATCTGATACCGCGGTTGAACTAGTCACAAAACTGGAGGTGGTCATAGCACGCGAGTTCCTCATCATTGCTCGAGGGTCGCTTGATCCTCCAGATGCCGAGTTCTGTACTGACGAAGCTTCCATCTCGGTAATGTTTGGAGTGGGAGTGGAGTTAGGGTGGGGAGGGGGTGAAGGTGAAGGGTACAAGGGGCTTTTGTTGTCATACTCCAGCTCGAATTCGAGGATGATAAATGATGAAGGGAAGTCGGTCATGCTAGGATCAGAGGAGCCCGTTCTCTGTGGCCCAGGCCGGGGAGAGGACGGTGGACCACTCCCAACACCCACGGTTGCAGGACCCCCTAGGGAGCCGGAGCCACTCCCCGAGGGCTCTTGGGATCTGGCAAGTTCCGGGATGCGGGTTCGATGTGCTGCACACCAACAGGTCCACTCTTTCCTCTCGGTTGTCTTGGGACCAGCGGCGTTAGCACTTGGCTTATCTCCTGGAGCGCCTGAGCTCCTCCTTGTGGGCCCCGGCCACGCAGCGGCAGACCCGGACCCTGTTCCAGACCCCGAAAGCTCGCCAGACGAAAGACCAGAGTCGCCACTTCCAGTACCACTTAGCTTAGCGTCGGCGCCAAACGAAGCGTCAGCGCTGCCAGGTTCGCCGAAACCACTGAGAAGGAAGACCTGGGGAGATTCTTCTTCTGCCCCAGTGAATTGTTGACCTGGTTGTGGTTCGCTAAGGTACTGAACGTTATCCCAAAGGATATTCGCTTGTGACTTGGTGAAAACGTGCGAGAAGCACTGAAGGCTGAATAAATATTCGGGAGATAAGCCCAGTATTTCAGTGCTATTCTGTAGCATGAAAGAGGTAGTTTTTAGTTAGAGTATGGCAGCATTTGAAAGAAAGCTCACCTCAGAGACTTGGCGGACGACGAGATTGCCGCCTTCCACGTCTTCCTCCAGGGCTACGAGTACGCCGAAGCCTTGTACAGCGCCAGGCGCATGGATTGGCTTTGGTATGGGCTATATGAGCCTTGTAGCTTAGATATAAGAATAGTCTTGCTCACCTCGTCCTCGCACCGCTCCAATTTACCGGCGCGCCCAGTAAGAATGAAGTGACCTAATAAACAGGGATTAGTTGCTTATCCGGTCAAACTTGGGGTCGGTCATGGTCTCCACCTTTTTCAGTCTCAACATGATGGAACCGGGCAGATATTGGATGGGGAGTCGTATCTGACGGCAGGTCAGATTCTTGCGAAGCTGGTCCTGGCTTACGTCGTGGACCTCTTCTGTGACCTCTCGATCCTGTTCAAGAGGGAAGTGGCAGTTATGGGTCGAGTAAGAACGATATAAGGAATTGTGGTAACAATGAAGCTCATTCACCAGATATTGAAGATCTCCCCTCCTCGTACTCTTGTTCTGTGATGGGAGGCCCAATATCAATGAACCCGCCTTTGGCCAGCCTTTCTGCTCGCTCGCTGGCCGCAGGGGATTGTGGAATAGCGGCACTTTGCATCACTAGTTGGCGAAGTCGGGCCTCCTCCTCCCATTGGGCATCTGCCTGCTGGGACATCGAGTCGACATCTGCGTCTGCAGGAACAAGAAGAGGTGCAGTGTGCGGAGAAGACGGTATGCCACCAGATTCTGGTCCATTGAGGCAATAGTACAGATGAGATAGAACATCAAATGGAATTGGGTGGGTAACGTACCAGATGGACCTGATGGGGCGGAAGGCCCTGACGCCGCTGAGCCACCACTGAAATAGTGGGTGACAGGCTGGTGCACTGAGGTCTCCCCGGAAAGTGGATCCACCTGAGAAGATGAGCCAGCCACGGGAGCTGACACAGGAAGAGGTGGGCGAGTCAAGGCCATGCTTGCCTGCCATTGCGCTGTCCGTCGCTGCTGGATAGTCGGCGTATCATTTTCAGAAGAAGTATTCCCATGGCCAGCTGCTGTGTTACGTGTTGATCTGTGCCTGCGTCGCGAGGTGGGGTGCGGGTCTGGGCCAGCAGGGTAGTACGGCTCATGAGGTGATGAAGGGGAGGCGTTAGAGGGTCGGACATCGGAGAGAAGTGATCGAATGGGGTAAATAAGCGTCATGGGTTGGGGAGATGTGCTGCTGGAGCTCGCATCTGGCCCTGCAGTAGCAGCGCTTGGGGGTGGATCATCGACGGATTCCACCGTATCATTCAACGTAGCATCTGCAGTGTGGTCGTGATCAGAAGACATGGCGCTAGAATCAGGGCTCTAAAACTTGGAGAATAGATCCCAGAGCTGTAGACCAAAGAGGTAGCACGCCGGAAGCGTGTTCACCTCTGGCCTCCTGGACCAGATGTCCTCGGTCTCTTGGATGATCGGCGAAAAGAAGTGGGCGACCAAAGGTCCTAAAGCCCAGGATATTTTGCTTTCGGATCCCAATAGTGTTAGCAAGCTTGCGACGCCTGTTCAGTCATCCAGGTTTGGGAGGCGGGACACAGGGTGTGACCGCTCCACTTTCATTGCGTCACACCGACGCCAAGTTATCACACGAGGGAAGCGAGTGGCAACGTGCTCCAGCGACCAAATCAGTCTAGTGTTTCATTGCGTCTTATTACTACAAATAACTTGTCGAAGCTCACCACCTCCAGCACTCAAGGCTTTGGGCGTTATCAGCTATAATTCATAACTTGAGGACGTCAGGCACTGATTGCTACACACATCAAATGTCCTTGGCTAAAGAGAACTTCAAATTGGTGCCTGACGAAATTTTTATCATGATTCTTTGCTCAGGGCTTTCTCTTCGCGATGTGGTGTCTGCGAGTCATGTGGGTTGACTTGTCAGGTCTGGCCTGGCGCTGTGCCTGACAATCCCTCAATAATCTCGATAGGTCAGCCGGCAATGGCGACAATGTACCATGCTCAGAACAGTGTGGGACCACGCCTGGCCATATTCTGGTATACCTCTCCCGACTGGTCGTGTTCTCGAAGTTGTACTACCAGATGACTCAAAGGACATCAATCCAGCTTTGGCTACGGCCAAGCTAGAATGCCCTACCGTTCAAGAAGTAGTTTGGATGAGCCCCCCCTTTCAGTCAATGGATGCAGACACGGAAACACCCTCCTGCCGAAGCCGTGAAGACCCTCGGGCGATATACTGGCAAGCAATGCACAATCAGTTTTTAATGCATAAATCACCTCTTGCAGTCCGCCCAGTCACCGAGATAATTATTCCTGAACGTCAGATGAGTCCCTGGTTGGAGTTCTCCCCGGATGGCGAGATCCTTGCTATCAGGACCTCCAAGATAGTTCGCTGGATCGATTTTTCCTGCGGTTTTGAGTACACTTTACCAGTCGATCCATTAATTTATACCGGTGGAAACTCCCCAAAGGGCTTTTCTCCATCATGGCTTTGGGCCTTCCATGTAGAGTACTGCTTATATGAGGGCCAACGAGGCTATCTTCTCCTGGGTAGTTTCAGGTATGCGGATATTTTCGCTTTGGATCATACCGCGTTATAGTAACACGCAACTGTCATAGTTGTTCCGAATGGCTGGATATTGTTTTCGTCGCCACCCCAGTAATAGGCAACGTTCCCTATCCTGAGGCTCCCAAACCTATCGGCTCAATTCCTCTTGCCCCGATTCCACCAGGCTTGGATTTCGCTCTTTCCCCATATCAAATTGCCATGGGCTCCTCATTATTCATCCAAGAAGCGATATCCCAGGTAGACTATTCGACCCGTATTATTGACCTTGCTAAAGGAAGGAGCTCGTCAATAGCAACAGTGCGTAGACTTTGTCATCGTGACAATCGGCGACATTCTATTGATCAAAATGCTTTCAGCTGTTCAAGAGTGTAGCTCTCCATGATGACGCCCTCCTTGATATTGTGAATGGTCGAGTTCATAGCTCGCATCCTTTTAAACGCCATGGGCGGCGCGACAAGCCCCTCGCATGGCAAACTTTGCCTCCCTTGTCATCGGACCGTCTCGACTGGTTCAATCATCTATCCCCTCATGCCATCTATGATTCATCTTCGAACATCCATGTCCTCCCCGCATGGCGTGTCCCCACCCCACGAACTGGGTTCCGAGTGTCCCCATTTAGTTCATGCTTATATGCCATTCCGCCCTTCAAAGGGGACAGTGACAGTACGACTGCTGATGCAGCGATGAAGGATCCAGTTGTGGTGGAGATCCAGCCTCAAGCTCCGCAAATATCGATAGCATTCCCATCGAATCCGCTGCCCGGTAGCAAAGTTCTGCGAACCATCCTGACTGGATCCCTCCATGTGTTGACTTACATCTCGGGTACAGTTGTGCTCGAGGGTGAGAACATTCATATTCCTTCATTCTTCTTGACAAACTGATCTCGTGGGCCGAACCCCAAACTGGTACACGAGCCTATAAGCTTACGCCCCTCTCTGGTCGATGAAGCCGAATCCTATACCCCCTCATCCCCAGCCCAACTACTTGAGGCAAGTAAGGGGTGGAACTCTGAGTCAAGCCATCACAGGCCCGTGTGGAACGAGATCTCGGGGAGGCTCTGCATTCTGGATGGGCAGGCAAGCGGCGGCGGCGATCCAGAATCGAGAGTTTACCGAGTTACTGTGTATCAATTTTGCGAGTGACACCTCGCTAATAAGTTTCCTACTTATCGTATGCAATTCACTGCTCGTATGGTATGGATAAATCACAGGACATGTCGCATTAGAGGAGTGGAATTATCGCAGCCGAAGTACAAAAGAGTCTGAACATATTACGATCAGCAGATTATGAAGCGTCCCAGTATTATTAATTGTCCACGA
Source organism: Clavulina sp. PMI_390 (assembly GCA_015039315.1). NCBI lineage: Eukaryota > Fungi > Basidiomycota > Agaricomycetes > Cantharellales > Hydnaceae > Clavulina > Clavulina sp. PMI_390. The sequence continues at coordinate 467,903 of WIDE01000010.1, forward strand.
TTGCGGGAGGCTCGCAAATATTAAGGAATTCGCCGAGGCTCAGATTTCTTCCCGCCATTGGCATCCACCTATCGAGACGGATAATAATTATTTGGACGCGATCCTGATGTCGTCGGACAATTGGGTGTTCGACAAGTAGCATAGATACTACTAATCCCACACCCTTCGCACTTATGCTGCGTGGGCTATTTCGTCATGACCAACGCCGAGGAGACCCAGCGTCATAATTCATGCGCAATTAAGTACAATCCCCGACGCCACGAAATTTAGGAGCCTCCGATCAGAACGCCGAGAAACTAGCGCCGAAAAGCGAGTGAGTCAAACTTACGATACCTTGCCCGTTATTATTGTGCCCGCTAGCTCCGGCAGCGATCGGCGGGATGAACGTGTTGCCACCCATGTTCCTTTCATACACTTCGTTTTCGAAAATAGGTTCTTCGCGACCGAGGTTGCGCTGGGTTCTTGAGCGTGTAAGATTGCTCATTTTGTATGGAATTTTTTCGGGGGAGGAGAAGAGGAAGGTGCTTTGAAGGGCAGCTGGGATGGCTTTTTGGATGTCGTTTGGGCTTGACGAACAAAGGCAGGAAGACCCAGCCTCAAGTAGATAGTGTTTCAGGTGTGGATGGATCTCTAGCCCTAGCTCAAAGGCGTCAGTCAGGCCACTATTTATCTTGATCGCTAACCCTTGACCAGACCACATCTTACATTGAAAACAATTGCGTTGTGGCTGCGGAAATAGTGACGCTCCATTGGACAAAGAAGAAGCCGATGTGAGACTAAGGGGACGGTGTTTATCAATATCAATAGGGCCGAGCGGGCGGGTACGCGAGCGCCATGAGTTGGGCGGGCAGCAATTCCGCATAGTATCAGATCCTCGGTGATGAGGCGGCAGTGAGCACATAAGATTGGGTTGAGGGAGATGGTGGTGGCTGACTTCCAATGAGATCGGCCGAAAGTGAAATGAGAGTTGCATGTCGCGTGGTGCATCTCTTGGGAAAGTATCACCCTATATGCAGCTCTTGGGCGGCTCGAATACAGATGAGACGCGCGGCTTGGTTCTGTCGCTGTTTCCAGAAACAAGGCAGCCGACTAACCCGCCGCCTGGGTACAGGGCGTAACATCTCGGCTACGAGGAGCGAACAATTATTACCAAGACACATTTGACAACAATCAATCAACACTGGAGTGAGCAGGTAAGCGCGTCTATTGGTGGAGAGTTAACGGATAGCTATGATGAAAGATACACGGTGAAAATGGTATGCAATGTGTACGTGCGATAGACAAGATCTGAGGGAGATAACGTGCGTTCATACAATCCTCTCTTCCGTAATTTAGTGGTGATCATGAGGTCATTGATTCTTCCGAATCTGGTGTGGCACATGCAGGGTTATGGCGATTTTGAGGTTGACCATGGAGCCTGGGATGTAACCGCCTGTGCGGGGACCGGCGGTGATGGGCTAGGCCTTCTAGGCCTTCCCAGTCGCAGCATGGCCTTTTGCAAATTTGCTGTGCTCTCGCATTAAGCTTCCGTAGGTGTAGAATAGATATGGTGCGGGCAAGAAGGCAAGCGCCACCAATGCGAGCACAGAATTGCCCCACCCGACGCCCAATTTATCAAACATCGAAGCTGCATGATATCATTGTCATTGTCAATCGATGATGAGAAGAAGTGACTTAATGACGTACTAGCGAACAGAGGAAACCCGAAGCCTGCTAGAGATCGTAGTGACGCTCCAGCGCCAACAGCACTGGCCGCATACATCTGATAGTTGTCAATCAGATACGTCTGGATAGATAGGAAGCCACCAATTGTCCCTGTGGAGAGTCAGAAGACCATACAATCGCAGGAACCAGAACCCATCGAAAGGAGACATTGGATACATATCAGTATTCGCGTCAGATACCAAAGAAGTGAAAGTCATATATTCGCACCAAAAGCGTAAATCGCCACCCCAATATCAGGGACGAGCCAAAAGACGTGCTTCTCAGCTGTCCAACCATATAGAACCAGTCCGATGGGGACAAAAAGGCAAGTCAGCATCATCAATGGTATCCTATTAGCCCAACAAAGGCAAAGATTGACACAATCCAGTAGATTAGTCCATCGTATGGGTACGCTATTAGTAATTTAGGTTATCCTCACCTCATTTCAGGATTGGCAACGCCACCATTTCGCTCTTTTAATCGTCGGTAGATGTAGTCAATCAGGCGAGCCCCCAATTGTGTACCGATAGTGAATCCGATTCCTAGAGAGAGGTAGTGCAGACCCCCTATTCCAGTGCTTTCCCCATACTTTATGGTCCAGACAGTAGGGAAAGTGGCGAGGGTGAGATACATGACTCCTGTGGGTGTATCATGTCCCACACCATGTTGGAAGGTTATCAGAACGGGGGACGAACAGCCATTCGAGACTTGCTCAACGCAGAAGAGGAAGAAGGAGCGCACCATAAAGAACAGCCATATAGGCCGCACAGACCTGCACAATTGGTTCTGTCGCAAGGAACTTGAGCGGGCGCAACAATCCGTGAATAATGATGTTCGCCAGTGTCTTGTCTGGGCGATCAAATGGTGTATAGAGCTTTGAATTCCCTGTCTCTTTGATCAAGCGCGCCTTCTTGTTCGCGAGAATACGAGGTGCATACGTTTCTCGGAGCCAGAGCTGTGTAGTAGTAATATTAGAACTGAATAATCAGTTCAGGACGAGGGAACAAGACGTACGAATCCCGCAAGTTGAATGAGCCCATCCGCAATTGAGGTCGCGTAGAAGACCTAAATTCATGATCGAACCGTCAGTGTCGTATTCGACGACTTCGTGCAAAGGAATGGGCGGAATTACCCATCGCCAACTAGTTCTCTGGGCTATCCATGCGCCAGCTATGGGTCCGAGGGCAGGGCCGGTGAGGGGTGCCAGTGTGTAGAGTGAAGTAGCCAACCTGACATCCAAGGGTGCAAAGTAAATTAGATTCCAAAGGAAAGGCGTGCAGGAACCAATCAAACATACCCTCGCTGATCGGGGGTAAAGAGGTCAGAAATGACTCCCCCGCCAATTGCAAGAGGCGCTGATCCTCCGAGACCGGCAAAGAATCGAAAGACCAGCATCTGGGTCTTTGTGTGTGCCTGTGAACAAGCAATATTGAAGACTATTGGCAAATCGTGGATTGCAGATTCAACAAGATCGTCAGTGAGGAACGATCGTGTGGACCCGTTTGGGCGCCCCGAATATCTATTTCGAGGTGATCAACAGAGAAAGGACCCACTCAGGAACCAGATATTGGAAAGTTGGAGGATAGGTTGACGTCCAGAGATCTCTGAAAGGGGCCCAAGGAAACTGAAGGACAGTCATCTATCATGAGAAGAGGTGATCAAACTGGGCAGAGGGTTTCGCTTACAGAGGCCCGATGGCATAGGCGAGAACGAATATGCTCAGTACCATGCTACAGATGGTGAACATTGTCATTTTGATGGCCAGCAGTGTGAAGGGGGCCACATACTCTTCCAGGACGCTTCCTGACCTGATGCCCAGCTCTCTACAAATTTCTGGCAACGCGGGCGCAAGCATACTTGAAGAAACTGTGGAGACAAACCCAGGGATGAATACCAATCATATGAAGAAAGTGAGGAAACAATGTGAACAACGAACCAGGGCTATGGTTGGATCACCATAAGTGGGCAGAACGGACCAAGCACAAGAAATGAAGTGAGAACAGCATAGTGATTTTCATTGCGCAGAAACCGAACCTCATGAAGGTAAATAAGCTAACGGTGGTGATAGTTCGCCACTTCTTTCCGAAAGTCCAGTTCTTTGGATTCATGCTACAGTGGCGGCGAATTGTTGATCAGATTGAGTTTCGTTTCTCGCAGCATGGTTGGGACCTCATGACGTACGGATCGGTGGGTCCCTCCCAAGTAACAAGATTTGGGTCCGGTCCCGTCGGGTCATCCGTAGCCGAAGCGGAAGGGCTGGACGATCCAGGCTTGTCCCCTTCGTTGGCAGTCTTTTCGTCATCCTCAAACCCTTGGTCTTGCTCTTCTTGGGAGCCTTTTTCGACGTCGCGTGCCGGCTTCTCGTTGAGGGAGGCTGATCCGTCTGGAATAGGGAATGCTCGAGATGGTGCCTCACGAGTTTGTGGGGGTGTCGGCTGGGAATCCATCTAGAGAATTGCTCGTCTAGATAAGACTAGCAAGCGGGTGAAGGGGTAGTTCTCCGAGGGATGGCAGAGTCGCTCTCTGGAGATGGAGGTCGTCCGTGGAAAACAAGGCTTGGAGTCAGATAACCAGTGTCTTGTCAAGCCAAGCGAAGCAGGGTCGAAATGTACAGGTGACCGGGTGGAGAAATCGGTGGATATCCGGATGATCTGTTTTTAGGCAAGCACAGATGCACCCAAAGAGTTCCAACCTACAGCACCAGGAGCGAATTTAACCAGATCCCTCAGTGCTAGAGACCTTTAGAAGTAGAATTCCTGTATGGTTCCACCCGAGCACACGATGGAAGCACAGAATAGGAAAAGCAATCCATTACATTTTCCATTCTGTAGGCTTTGACAAGTGAGTTTGGCGCAAATAAACCACGCCGGATGATGACTAATAGTTGCCTACATGCATCCAAATTATTCGGCCGATTCAGCTTTTCATACGAGCCAACAGAACATTACACGCAATTTCTGCTAACATCGGTGCAATCGAGCAGAAACAACCCTAGTTTGTGGCTCTGACAAGCCACGGTCTCGCTCGGGCATGGCCTTCAAGTGCTCCGGGCCTGAGAACATTGTTCATATGTTTCAAGGATCGGCTCGGTCTTTCGGATATCCGGCTAGAGGTCGCCCCACACCATCGATGCATCCCGCAACTGGTCGGCCATCCATATGGAATCGTAATAGACAAAAAGGTGTGGTATAGTGGAGCGAGAGGAGATCTCGTACGACGTGTGCATATGGGACGTTTTGGGTCTCCCTCTGAAAGGTGCGACAGAAATAGAAAAACGCCAGAACTCGGCATGAATGGGCACTTGTGCCAAGAATATCTTCATCAAATCGATCCACCAACCGAGGCCATCGTCTATAATGTTTATGAAATACGCATAGGATGAAATCAATGGACGCAGATCAGCCAATAAACCAGGTATGACGTTGAATGACATAGCTGGGCAGAGAGCCAAGGACTTACGAATGGGGAAGCAGTGGGACCGTCAAGGATTGAAAGCTCTTCTGCCGTGAATGGAAGGCGGGGTATAATCCATACCCGCAATGGGATGAGGAGACCAATTATGACCGGGAAGCCAATTGCCGCTGCATACCATGCGTTAGCCTTTCCTGGGTGGAGAACTGGACATAGAACTTACCAATGGTCTGTGTGATAGCAAACGTTGCCCCGAATCCTATTAGTTCCAGCAGCAAGAACATTACAACTCTGCTCTTCCGGACTTTATATAGAGGATCGGAGGGTGGTGCAAGACGCCGATCGCGAAGGAGGAAGAGAATCTTTGCTGTAATTCCCGACGTGGCGAGTGCGTCAGTTCCCATAAACCAGCTATATTGCGAAGCCGGAGGAATTCAAGAGTCAGTGCAATGTCGACGTAGCCACAAAAAGGAGAAGACGCACAACAAGCCCGCCAACACCCCTCGAGGAATGAGACTCAGCACATGCAAGAATGGTCCAGTCATCAAGATCAAGCACAAGGCTCCCTGCACTAGGTTTGATACTCGCTGTTCCACAACTGCCACCGGCCGCTCTATCCCTAAGAGACCTATTTCTTCTGCGCCGCGCTCACGACCAGCTGGGATAGGATCAATAGTGGAAAGCTCGAGTTCCGCTGGTGTGGGTGATAATGTCGCCTCAGCATCAGCGTCAGCATGCGTACGGGAAGCTGGAGCTTTCTCAGGGTCGTCCTTTTTGACATATCCTAGCACAACCAGGGACTGTGTGTGGATTGGTGCCTACTCGCAAAGTTCATGGATGAGTCTCTTCTCGGATAGCGTATAGATGCTCCGAAGTGAGTACAGACCTGAGGGATGAGCCCGTTTGGAGCCGGGACCCCCAACAAGCCAGCGATGAACGTAGTAATACCAAGGAGGAAAAAGTCCCAATGAAACCCCGGTGGTTTGCGTAATGGGAATTCGGATCCTTGAGCGATGAGCGACTGTAATATGATATAGGATTAACGCAATGGTAAATAGCAGTAGCGAGAGGCAGGTGCCCTGGGATACATACGGAGACGTTATGGTCAAAGAGAAAGAGGATAGTGAGGACAATGCCAAATCTTGGAAGAATCCAAATGGTCAGCTTAGCTGTCCATTATAGCTACGCAGCGAGAAATAGAGACTCTTACGGGAATGCCACGCCAACCCACTTTCCATCCATCTCCCAGAATCTCACCAGCCACGCCCTGCCTCCGGCTGCAGTGAAGGCTCCACCCACTGGTAACGTCGTTGGGTTCGCCTCATTAAATCTTCCCCAATATGCCATTGCCGATGCTGCAATGACCGAAATTGGCATCCCATAGTCTGACAGGAAACGTCGGATAAGGCGATGGAATAGTGAAGTGCGCGAAAGGACGAGAAACAAATGTGCAGTGACCAAGGTGAGGAGGGAGAGAATAATTGTGACGAAGGCGCCTTCAGTTCCGGTGCCCGGAGAAGTTGAGTCGGGGCCGGGGAATTGGCGAGTGATGACTTGCACGCCATATTGAAGGTACACCTACAACAGTGTGAGCTGCTATCTTCGTGTTGTAATGCTGGTAGGGCACGAAGAACGGACCCAGGAGACGTAAAAACCAAAGGTGTCGCAGGAGAAGAGGGTAACATAACGCAAGAAATTGCATGCTAAGGGATCGTTTAGTACGTCAACAAACATAGGTGTTATCTTCATAAAGCGGCCGCACCATTCAGAATCGCTAACCCGAAATGCATGATAGCACTCCATAAATACACCCACCCCACAAAGTGGAGGTAAGGTGGGGAATCTGGCTTCCCTTCTATTATAGTATAGATTGTCTTGTTGAATACCGTGATGGGACCTATAGCAGAGCCGTATGATGAAGCAATCGTAGAAGCCTAGAGTGGTGTGAATGAGACGTACCAGTGACGCCCGCAATACAAAGTGGCTGAGCACCAAATACTGAAAATATGAACGAAGCCATGAAAGAGGAAAGCAGTACTAGAAAGAGAAATCAGCTGCTACGCCACAGTGATACCTAAGGGCGTCGACAAGCCCGCGTACCTTCAATGACACCATATTGGTTCGTTGTTTCTATGAGGTCAAGAGAAAAGGCAATGCCAGGAAGGATGCTGTCAATCACAGTGTGCATTCAGCTCAGCAAATCTCAATAGTATTGTTATGAGTAAATGAAGCTTACTTCGCGAAAAAAATCATAGCAGTTGCGGGGACGACTCTAGAATACCAAAAAGTTAATCAGGAGCCAGATGACTACGGATTCGCGGTACATACCTATAGTTCCATGCATCGGTCCAGTCAGACTTGTAGTATGGCGTCCTTGATCGTAAATCTTTTCCATACGTTCAAGGTGTTCATCAAGTAGATCCTCCAAACTAGGCATGATTTGCCTGGCTCACCATGCAACATTCCTTTGAAAGGTTTCATCTGAGACCAGAGAGTGGGTGGGGTTCTAGGGGAATTTGGAGGAGAGGCTCTAGGGGCTGTAACAGCAGCAGACTCCACTGGGTGTTCTAGATCTAAGTTCGCGGTTCCAGTGGGCTCATCGACAGTCTTTTGAGGTGTCTCGACTGTTGCGGCCATGGTGTATCGTCGCCAGGACTAGGTATCTCAAGACAAGAAGGGGACGCGAAATCCTGCGGGCGCCACTTCGCCCTTATGCTGGCAGTCAGCAATGGATGTTGTGGGGTGGAGAAGTGGGCTTGGCCCACAGTCTCGGACCGGGGTAAACTTTTTCATTGATTATGTCAGTAGGGCACACGCTCTCTTCTTCCCTTCCCTCCTTCCCTCACATGGCCTCACTGGAGACTCACCTCGATCCCATCAGAATATTGCCGATCGAGCTGATCCACCTCATTATCAATTTTGTTGTGGAATCACCTGGCCAAACTGGGCAAATCACGATCCTTTCACATCTCTCTCGCTCCTGGCGCTCGGTGGTTGTCAACATGCCAAGCTTATTCGTCTCCCCTAGTTGGCTCAATTGGCCAGAATCCGTTATCTCGGCCTGGGTATCTCGATCTGGGAATCTGCCGCTTGATGTATACCTGATTGAACAGCCAGAGCAAGACTACAATCCCAGACTCGAATATGGCTTGCAAGCAATCAGACCCTACGCAGCGCGACTTCGCTCCCTGCGGATATTCACCCGTTGGCGCAATCAAGAAAATCCATCGATTGCATTTTTTTCTGCTCCGCCTAGCTTCCCTGTCCTTCAAACACTCATTATTCATAGCAATGACGACTTTTTGTTGCCCCTAAACCTTTCCAAACTGCCTCTATTGCACACTCTCCATGTTCCGTATCAGCCGCTTCGCGCGGAAGGCTCGTATGGCACCATCAAGAAATTAGGATGCCGAGTCCTTGACTCTGCTGATTCAACGTCCCTCATTGATCTGGTTCGTTGTCAGACCACATCATTCCACCTTACCATCTTTGCTGACAGAAGTGAAAACGTTCCGAGTGCTTTTTCGACCTCTGAATACTCCACGACATGCTGGGCTTGGCTAACCTCGCTGCGCGTCGATGGCTTCAGTGGCCTTGACCATGACAATGTTGGAACGCTCTTTTCTCAATTATATGCACCACGTCTTCGGTCTTTAGAGCTTGTGGATATGGATGAAGATAATCTAAGGGTCCTTATTGACTCTCTGGTGCGCGGAACCCACAGACGAGGTGTACGCATTTACTCATTAGATCCTCTCGTTCAGCCTCTGGCTACGATGCAATCGATTGAGACGGTGCTGCTTGAGCCACCAAGCGCGTATATCAACTTCTCCTTCCTCCCCCTTGTCAAATCACAATCCCAACGAGCTCGAGCATTCCCAAAAATACTCGAGCTTGCTATTTGGGATGTTGCTGGGGCGTTAGAAGATGGCGCTGGGTGGTGGATTGATCTCCCCTCAATCGAGGAGTATTTGTCGAGCAGGCGAAATACGATGAAACGACTGATTCTCCCTAACGCTCTCCGCCCTAAATCACATGATCTCAGTCATGAAGACATATTGGATGGGGAGGACAAGCCTCGTAAACAATATACCCCGTTGACATCCCGAGAGCACGCTAGGTTGATCGCTGCTGGAAACCTTGATGAAGTGAGTTTATCGCTAATCAATACTGTTACGCACTGATCACTTTCCTGTAGATTCGGTACGAATATGAGGTGGACAACCATGGTGTTGACTTGGCTCCATGATTGGAGCAACTTCATCCTGCTCCGAATACCCCAACGATTAGTAGTTCGGTTGGTTCTATTCATGATAAAGATTTTTCCCAGCTCTCTGATGGTGTGCAAAATTTGACTCTGGCTTCCTCATCCAATCCAGTCGTTGCAACGAAGTATATATAAATGGCCACGAAAGCGCTATCGCTCCACAACGTTTTGAAGTTCGTTCTTGTCTAAGCCTTTGGCAAATAACCAAAACCGCTGTATCCTTAGCTGCACCCTTTAAACCTAGGCCTTCCTCAATGTTAGGAGCGTTTCCAGACTCCTAACTGGTGATCACAGCATCAATACACTCCAATTGGTTTACAAACCGTCAGATAGCTCTTTTCATGCCAGATTCAGCGTTTCGATGACTATAACGGGTAGAGTAATGGTACTATGCGACTTTGTATAGTGTGCGTAGACGCAAGCAGGAAGAAATGGTACGGAAGGGAGGTTACAACATAATATACCAAAAAGGGTACAAGTAAAAGGGTACCAGGGACTCGTGTGTTGTCCCTAAGTACAGAGGATGGCTGCGTCAACAGAGACCGAGGGGGCAGGAACTGACAAGGGTTAGAATAAAGATATGGTGTTACCCGGTAGGTATCGGGGGAAAAGCAAACAGCCAGTGTAAACGATGGCCGATGCGATGTGAAGAATTGGCGCATTGATAGGCCTACTTGCTTGGACCTGCTTCAGAAGTAGGGGAGGTAATATCCCCCATGGGGATGGTGCCTACAGGCTCGCGCATCCAGCCACCACGCTCCCAATCGCCACCAGGGCGGTAAAGATCCTTCTTCCTTTGCTCAGTATCGATGCAGCCACGGAGAAGAACTCCTAGTCGCTTGAAATTGATAGGCTTAAGAATCCATGCATCCATTCCCTTGTCGAGCATGAATTGCCTTTGCGATTCTTTCAGTGAGGCGCTTACGGCCACAATTGGTATGCCGCTGTTGAGGTCTGTGGATGGCCGCACAGAGTCCAGAGGAAGAGGATTGGCCTTCTCAATTTCGCGGATTTGTTCTGCAGCACCAAAACCGTCGAGGATAGGCATTTGAATGTCCTAAAGACAAATCACTTTCATCTTAGTATTCGACAGAGCGACACCAATATCTTGCAGACTTACCATAAGGACGCAATCGAAGGCACGATCTTGTTTGATTAGATCAACTGCTTCTTGCCCATTGACAGACGTGGAAACCTGGTGTCCATCCATCTTGAGCCGCTTTGCGAGCACATTACGGTTTACAACGTCATCCTAGCCGGTTTCATCAGCAAGAGACGTCAGAATAAGCAAATAGTCAACGGACCTCGACGATAAGGACATGGAAACTCGGCTTCTCTACCACAAAAGAGGGTGGACGCTGAGGAGATGGACGTAGCTGAAGAGTCGGCTTAGGATTTGCTAACTTGGGCGAACCAGCAGAAGTGATGGGTGGCTTTCCCGCAGCAACTTCAACATCAACCGCATCAACGCGAACGCTGCGGAGCGGGAAGTTCGAGTCACTGAGCTCCACCTCACCTTCGCTCACTGGCCGTTGGTCTAAAGGTTTCGTAGACCGAGCGGTAGCCTTTGCGGTCGTTGGGTCGACCCTTGGATCTGAAACAAGGCTCGTCTGCGAGTTCCAGCGTTCAGCGGGAGACATATTTGCGCTCGGGGAACTATTGAGAGCTTCGACAAGACTATCGATCTCGTCATGTCCTCTGCTAACATCGTGTCTGCTTCCTCTACTCCCAGCGCTTGCTACTCCACTGTTGCTTGACAACGAGAGCGCCCGACTAGATGTCGATGATTGGATGGATCTTGTTGTAGGGAGGTTGAAGGGCACGAGGAAGACAAATTGTGACCCTACTCCAGGTTTAGAATCAACCCGAAGCTGACCACTCAGCTGGCCAATGATGTGGGCCACGACGGCCAGACCAAGACCTTTAGATTTAGAATTAAGTACAGACGAGCGGGAGCGAATCTGGAGGGTAGCGTACCAAGACCGGTAGTTTGAGGCTCCTTGTCGCTCTTTTCAGCATGCTCTATTTGCTCGAGATCACGGAATATGCCTTCCAGCTTGGGGCCTTCGATTCCTCGGCCAGTATCCCTCACGATGACTTCAATCACGATTTGTGATGGATCACGTAGTCCTGGGGGCTCTGGGTACAGGCGGGCTTCCACATGGATCTCGCCTTCCTCCGTGAATTTGACTGCACAGGCAGAGTAAAAGGGATAATTAGGGGAACATAGTATATCAAGCGGCAGAGATACGACGAACCAGCATTAGCGGTAAGATTTGCCACAATGGTCCTGATCTTCTTGCTGTCTCCAATTACCATCCTTGGCAAATTGTCCGTGATAACCGAGAACCTGATGTTTCGTCGCTCGGCCTCCGTCCTATAAACTTCAATTGAGTCCTCAATTGCGAAGGATAAGTCGAACGGTTCATTGAGGGAGGTTTCATTGCCTTGCTCAAGGCGGGTGAGATCCTACAAGCAATCAATGAGGAAGAGGGCCAATGATGACGAAAATGGGGGGCATGGCTCACCAATAGATCATTGATAGTGAAGAGTAGGTTTTTGGAAGCAGCATGCGACATGCTCAGGTTCTCACGCGTCTCCTTATCAAGCGGTCCGTTCATGGCAAGCTCCAGGTAGCTAGAGAGCACACAATATGAAACCTTGGCACAGATGTTGGGTAGAGACGGAACTTACTTGATAATATGATTCAACGGAGTGCGGACTGCACCACGGGCGCTCAGATTTAGGACTATATGGAAAGGGTAGTCGAATTTTGCTTACCTTCGTGACTGGCGTTCGAGAGCAGTAGGTTTGTTAGTTGCGTTGCTTTCACAGCCGTCTCCTTTTGTCTCCAAACATCTATGAACTACAAGGCGGAACAAATTCATACTGATGAGCACAAAGTGGCGACGATGACCAATGCTCTCCTCACCTTGCCATATACCAATGCCAAAACGCCGGCCGTCTCTAATTGTTCATCGGTCCAAGCTCTTGAACGAGACGATATGATCTCAGACCAAGCCTTGAACGACGCTCGAGGCTCGAGAGCTGCCTGTCCATCTGCACCCTTGTTCGCTCGTCCAGCCCAAGTAACCTCGCGTAATTGTCCCTTACGGAGTAATGCGATGAAGTCTTTCCCTCCAGCCGAAAGTGGTACGTAAAGAACTCCTGCAATAGCGTTAAGTGCTGAGGTCTGCGTTTGGTTCTCAAGTTTATCGACATCAGGGAAATCTTTTCTGATGTCTTGTGTGGCTTGCATTATCCTGATCACGCAACGTGGTGAGAAGGAGTGAATATTCTAATTGAAATCACGGGGCGTACTTGAATTGCTTAACGCGAAGATATTCGGCAATGAGATAAATCTCTTGTCCCTTCTCGTTGGGACCCAATATCTTAGCACCCTCTCCAATGACAAGAACGCCGAAGTCTGCGTCGAACAGTCCCAAAAGATCTTCTGCATTGCTGACAATATGCCCCGTAGGGTGAGCCTCAGTAGGTATTGTGTTAATCTGAGGCACAAAGTTTCCAGTGAGACGACAAAATTATAGAGAGAGAAAAGAACTCACAAGCTTCCGAGTGTGTAGACGGTGAGCGTATGATAGCCGCTCAATGTTCCGTGATATTGAGTCACTGAGGAGACGCAACATCTGGCGGACGGGGAACGAGACTCGCATGCCAAAGTCACCATAAGAATGGCAGCAAATGAGGCCCCACAATTGACCGAATGAGACAATAGACTAGACCAAGCTGTGAATGATTCGGCAGCAAGAGGAGAAAAACTAGACTCACGATTGACATCGATGAGCGAACGCCCATGTTCCCAAGGTCTGTGAAGGGAGATGTCAGCGAGAGTGATCACAGGAATGTAGCTACTCAAAACGAACATTTCAAGTGAATGGGGCTCATAGCACGAAGATACGAGTGGGTCAAATCGAGTGGCAGCTCAACGTCAGCCTTGGTGCGTCCGACTAAGCGAGCAGTGGTCTGATCTCGGTCGTATAGGGAGCGTACTTTGTCTAAAATCGCGATGAGTCAATCGAGGTGTCAATACAATTGAGGAGTCATACTGACTAATCTTGTACAGCTCGCGAGCCTGAGGAGGGATATCAGCCGCGGGGAAGTGTAGTCCTCGATAGAGATCTTTGGTCTTGGTATAGTCAACCAGCTCCGCCACGACCTGCGTCACCATACAATGCATTAGTTCACGACGGGGTCTCAACACTAAAGAGAAACTGAGGGAAACACGGACCTGCCCATTCGCTATTTCATCGAACTGATAGATCAAAACTCGATGAAACTGTGTCAGATCTTTCATCAAGCCTACGACGACGTCCAAGAACGTCTGCAAGTCATTCGCCGCGCTTAACTGCTCGTTCACTTGACCCAGAACGCTGAATACATCGAGGCTCCCGCTGCCACCGTACGCTAGCCTGCCGCTCCGGTGCTGGTGGCGCCCACCCCTGCCCCCTGCACCTCCCCTTCTTCCGCTGCCGCCACTACCACCAGATCCACCACGCCGAAGCGAGGCAAGGCGGCGCTGCTGAGCCGTGCGCTCCGCCTGTCGCATGCGTTCTAACGCACGAATTGGTTGGGCGCGCGATGTCGTTGACGCTAGGATCTGTTCCGCCGTTGGGCCCCAGGTGCTTTCGTCCTCTCCCTGATCGCCTGGGCCACCAATGTGGAGGTCTTTCGGGTCGGCACCAGTGGGATTGGAAGCAGTAGGGGTGATAGAAGCAGGCGGGCGAGGTGTGATTGATTCTCCGCTCGAAGTTGTGCTCGGAGTGGGGCGGGCCAACCCAGAGTCGATAGATGCCGACGTGTTTGCACTCGAACTCGCTGGCATAGCCGTAGTTGGAGTGATCGTCGTCATATTGGTCGAGTTCTCGTCCACACTTTGCAAAGTCGACCTCATATCGTTAGAGGAAGTCATTGCAGCGTCACCGCCTGTAACTCCACTCGGAGAGTCTGCGCCAACCGAAGCCCCACTTCTACTCGCTGGAGGTGTTACACTTGAGGGCATAATTGTCCTATCCGAACCATCGCTCGTACGACCACCGGGTGGGATGCTACCCTGTACTGGGGTCGCACCACTCCCAGAGCCTCCCGAGTTCACTGACATCGAGCTCCTCGTTCCAGAACCAGGGCTCGCATTCCCACTAGGAGCAAGGAGTTCGGGAGGCGGGGGGTACAGGGGATTGTACATGTCGTGTTCAAGCTCGAGCTCTAGAATGATGAGGGCTTGAGGGAAATGCTGCTCGTCAGGAGGCGAGCCTGCTGGCGTTGGTTCGCCACCCGGATTCGGGTTCGCCGTACCCGAATTAGAGCTTGAGGACGGAGACATTGAAGGTGGTCCCACTGGTGGTGGAGGTATCATCTTGGGCCGATGTGCGGCGCACCAGCAGCTCCACTGCCGGCGCTCGGCGCTGCTCGTCGAGCTTGCAATGGAACCCGGTCTCCCTCCAGCAGCTGAGCGCCCTGAACTACTACTAGCATCTTCACCACCGCTACTAGTCTCTCCACTCCCGGGAATAACCGCAGAACCAGGCTGGCCATAACCACTGAGGAGGAAGACTTGGGGCGCCTCGTCAGCGTTGCCGTCTGCTGTCGTCTCAGGATTTGCAGGATCTGACAGGTACTGGATGTTGTCCCATAAGTTATCGGCTTGCATTTGAGTGAGGGTATGGGTGAAGCATTCGAGGTTGAATAAATACGATGGGCTTAAACCAAGAATTTCGGTGCAGTTCTGAAGCAAGGAATCGGAGCAACGGTCAGCTGGGAGTATATGCAGGAAGATGAGCGATATGCGTTACCTCAGAGACCACTCGAACTACGAGGTTTCCGTTCAGATCCTCCTCGAGGGCTATCAAAACACCAAAGCCTTGCACAGCACCAGGGATATGAATAGGCTGAGGATACGAGGATTCCGAGACAAAATCAGATATGGCATTCAATATAAAGGAGAGTCCCTACCTCATCTTCACACCGTTCCAAAACACCCTCTCGTCCGAGCAGAATATGGTGGCCTATATAGCCACAAAACGCGTTAATAAGGAAGCTAGATTGTCATATTCGAAAATACGAGAGAGCAACCCGACTACATCCATGTCCAGAAGTAAACACTCACCATTCTCCGTTTCAACATGCTGGAAGCGTGCTGTCTTGTGATATCCAAACATGCCGCTTGAGCTCCCGCTGGTTCCACTCATACTTGCGTCCATTCCACTGTCTCGATCAGTTCCCGCCATGCGGCTCCCACTCCCGCTTCTCCTTCGCTCATCGTCAGCGTCATCTTCGTCATCCTCATCCATCTCCAAGTCATCATCATCCAGGGAATTCGCCCCTGACTCGGAGTCTGATCCCTCCCCTACCGCATCGGTAGCCAAATCCGCTGCGAGTGCTTCCACCGAGCGACTGAACGCCTGAACGTCCTCGTCGTCCGCTTGAGGGTAAGAAGATGAAAGTGAGGACGCAAACGTCGAGTCTTCATCTGCCCCAGGCCCTGCAGCGCCGCTACCACTGCCCGTCGTGCTGGTGCTGTGGGGGCGCGCCTGTCTCTGCGATTGCATATGCAACGGAAACGAGGACATGGGAACTGCATCGCTAGATGATATGGAATTCGGGGTGCTCGCCACCTCTGAGTCATCCTGGCTCGTCAAAGTCGAGAGAAGCCCCAACTGCGAAGCAGCCAGTTGGTTCTTTCGAGTGCCTTTCGATTTTTTCCGAATGGACCCAGGCCCAGAGCCAGGAGCTGAGGCTGAGGTAGAAGCGGACTCATCCGTAGCAGTAGCATTTGCTAGGTTACGGCGCCTTCTCAGCTTCTCGCCGTCCCTGCTCTTGTCTCTCTTGGGCTTACTCCCGCTGCCAGAAACGCTCGCATCTTCGACGTCACTCCGAACGGGCCCAAGTCGGACATAACCACCAGCGGCGAATGCGCTGCCAACATCACTGCTGTTTGTATTTTCCGCAGTAGGATTCGATGTAGAGTTAGTGGCCGTTCCGGTAACAGAAGACGAGGGACGGAATGGAGCGAGGGATGCAAGCGGCGGTGCGGCTGTTGCCGGGGATATTAACACAGTAGATTCATCTGCATTGGCTTCAGCAGCACTCGGTTCGCCGCTTGGTTCAGTAGCAACGACAGCGACAGCAGTCGGAGCAGCTTGGGACTCGACAGGAGCAGCAGCAGCTTTCTCTCGTTCTTCATCGGCATTCTCTTGTGCGGCCTTGAGCTTTACATTGGATTTGGTAAGTTGGTGCTCGGGTTGATGAGATTCTTCCTCCAATTCCGCAACACTCTGGGCAGGGGTGCGCGACGAGGGGGTTACAGACGCAGATGCTGCTGGGACGGGAGGTGCAGAAGCGTTGGGATCCTGAGAGGGGTCCAGAGACCCAACAGTCCCACGACGTGCTCTGGTTCCAGGTGTGGATACTAACGTGGTGTTGAAAAGATGACCCAAAGGGTTGCCTAACAATTTATGACATCCACCATAATGAGGTCACGTGCAATTAGTTGATATTGAGCTCAAGCTATTCAGTCGAGGACTTTACCTGTGGAGCACGGTAAATATGCGTGGAGGGTAAGACGTAGGGCGTTGTTGGAGTGGAGTACGAAAGGGAAAACAGTGTGGAGCCAGAAGACGAATCATGATACAAGAGAGAGCGAGAGGGAGTTGGGAGAGGGTGTGCATTGTGCGAACCAGATAGCCCATTAAGCCCAGATGAAGACAGCGATTGGGCACCGTTGCGTGCCCATTGGAGGGACGAATGAGAAGAATGGACAGGGGTGAGCGGTCATGCGGGGAAGAATTCGGCCATTAGACATGAAAGTACACGGAAACATTGCATTCCGTCGACAATGAAGCCAAATGAGAGAAGCTCCGAACGAATAAAGAGCGAAAAGACATTACGAAGGAACACACATACCAGTCGTTGTGGGAGACACCAAAGGAGAAGCCAGGGCAATATCCCGCACATCAGGACTGGATGGCGATGATGCTTTTCCGGATTTGTCCGACATGTTGGCCTGCCACTGGGCAGTTCTTCGCTGCGAGATGCTCGAGCTCCTGTTCAGCGTCGGCACGATGGGAGATTCGTACGAAAAGCGCGACTTGAATGGGTCAGCCATGGACGCTGTTGCGAGCGAGGGGGTCGGCATAACGTGGGGGAAAACAGGCGCAGTACGGGTCTGGGGTTTATTTTGGGGATCATTAGGATCGCTAGGCTGGATGTCAGACAGCAGGCTTCGGAGTGGGTAGATCATTGTGTACGAGGGACTTGGATCTGGAGCAGCTGCAGGCGATGTTGGACTCATTGGACGCGCCAACGAAGAAGCTTCGGGGACTGAAGGTTTAACGGAGCTCGACGCGTCCGAATCATTAGGCGGCGGCGCAGAGGTGTTGGGAGTTGAGGTAGGATCGGCGGCTGCAACCTCACCCGATGGCGCATCGTCTGCTACATTAGGGTTGGGCGGCGGCAGCGAACCAGCGGCAAGATCGGCGCTGGATGCTGGTGGCGCAGCGTCATTGCTATCATCCATCGTCGCTCGACGTCCGGGGGCGGCCGCCGAGGGGTGATGGGTCGACGTCGAAAGGCTTGGGAGGCAGAATGAAACCTTTTAGCGCCAGGCCGGATTAAGTCAGCTTCGGCATCGCGTGAAGCTCACTTGCCCCCAAAAAATCGGGCAAATTCCGATTAAATATTGATTCCGCGCATCGCAGACGATGAAGGCAGTCGCTCTGGGCATTGCCTATCTCCTCTCGACGGTCGTTGGGCGCATTTTCGCCACCGATGAGGAAGTGACGTCACCCGTGCTGTCTGCTGAGCGTGTGCCACCTCCTTCGCTGGAGGTGCACCCGCTTCATGTATCAGGGCCGCCATCAAATAGAGTCAATTTGGTGTTCTTCTCAGACGGTTGTAAGTCGCCACGTTCTATATATCATGTTGCCAGTCTCTCTGGTGGATGTCGCGTTCAGTTGCGACAACCAACACCCACATCGCCCATATTGATGATGGCACCCCGCCTATGAATCCATTTATTATTTAGACACGCACGCTGAGCACGAAAAGTTCCTGCAAGACGCCCACCGCTTGGCAAAAGATCTGACCGCCAACCAAACATTCGCACCAGTGTTGCCGTTGCTCAACTTCTTCGCCGCATATTCACCAAGCGTAGAGGTGGGTTCGACCCCGAGACAAGCCTTATTCTCGACTAACGAAATATTTCAATAATCGTCATTGCACGTAGAGTGGGATCGGTGTTGGTGGCAAGCAGAAGAAGTCAGTGTTCCATAATCGCATGATCATTAACTCCACGCTGGTCCAGCTCGATCCAATGGCGATCATCGCACTTCATATTACGTATGCTGACCAAAATCGTCATCTCTCAGTACAGTCTTTGGACTCTATCGTGATGGAACCGAGTTACGCGCCGTTTGGGTGGGGAAACGAGCTGTGGCGAAGGCTGCATGCGATTCCCTCGGCCGACGATGCGACTACCCCATCCTGTTGGGTAAACTATGATCTTCGTGCCAAAACCACATCCTATGCTAATCCATTGGCTTTCTTGTATTGACAGGAAATGATCCACTCTATGGCGGTGAGCACGCACCCAGCGATGATGAATCTCATAATCATGTCAGCTGCTAATCTGGGGTGAACCTCTTATTTGACCTGTTGAATGCGATTCGCCGATCGGAAACAGGCCTCGGTGGGGAATTCAGGTACGAATCCTTCTCCCAAATTAAGGTTTAGACTCACAGACGGCCTCGATGATTCGTGCACCTTCCATATCCGCAATTCGGGTCGTCCAACCACCTGGATCGTTTATTTGTCTCCTCAACCCACGCTAGCATCACGACGTCTTCAATCTTGAACGGTTCGTTGTAATATTTCTTACCGATCGTTACGCACTGGCACTCACTCTCGTTGGATGCAAAATAGGTCCGTTGGTTCTTCGTCACGAACTCGGACACTCCATCATCGATGTGGGTGAGGAGTACGATGGCGGCTATGCGTAAGTTATCCCCCCTGCTTCTTCGCGGTAGCAGTATGTGATATCAGTATGTTAACGTGAACTCCCGCGTTGCTAGCTACTTTGGTGCCAACTCAAGCCCTAACACCACTCTCAGCCACATCAAATGGGCACACTGGCTTACCAACTCATCAACATCGTCGAATGAACCAAGTCAGTCCAAGTCTGAACAAGCAGCACCTCTAATCCCTCAGCGCGCCACTATGCTACACCAATCCTACCCCTGGACACTCCTCAATCATTCGACCTCTCCTTACACGATCTACTTCAACTCGAGCGGAGCTTATGATTCCGCGCTTGTGCGCACTTCATTGTCAGGGCTCCCTGATTCGAGTCACCTCACCATTCTTCTCGATGGGGCGGACCTCAAGTGGGCGCCCAAGGAAGGCTTGGGTCTTGACAGATGGCATTATGATATCAAGGTGCAAAGCGGGAAATTGGCAGAAGGGAAGCACACCTTGGAGTTTGTCCTCGGCAAGGATGCAAAGGTCGGACTGGCCCAACTATGTAGCGCTGAAGTGCTGGAGTACGGGAGCGCGCCTGATGAGTGAGTTTTCATTCCTCCCTGATGGGATACCCATCCAGTTTCTATGATTTGGTGCTTTGCCGCATTTCGCTCTCATTACAATATGGTTCTAACATACTGCTCTTCCACTCGTAACTCCTTTCACCGGGCTCCATTCTCAGGTTCGATGACCGCCCAGGCGTAATATCGCTCTTCCCAACCTTTTCCGACACATTCAGGCCCGAACTCGCTTCAGATGTCTTGCACCACCCCATCGCTCATTCCAACTCGCACCTTCACCCACATCCCCATGCACATTCGACCTCCCCGCCCGAGGACGACCCAGACGAGGACTTCCCGCCGGCCGCACCCATCTCATACCGTCCCACGAACGAAGCGTGTCTCATGCGCCTCGTGACGTTCCCCAATTTCTGTTCCCCATGTTTAGAGAGTCTGTGGTTGCATTTGTTGGAGCACGTGGATCTGATTGAACATCTTGCCATTGAGGTCGTCGATGTGGATGGAGAGGGAGCAGAGGTTGGAAACTCCGTGAAGAAGAAGAGGGTAGAGGTGGCACTACGACTCTTGCCGTTTGGAGCGGATCGGGCGCTCTTGATGGGTGATCATCGCGAGGCAATGGCTCTTGTTTCGTCACAGCAAACCCACGATCTCCAAGGATTCGAACCTCAAGCTTATGCTGACTCTCCTCAACGGCCCTTTGAAAGCTCGTCGCGCAATCCCGGACCCATCACACCAAAAACATTACCCTCGTTCACAGTGCACGACAGGTTCGACGCCCAATTTATCCTCCCACCTCCCACCTATGCACCTCCAGCATATTCCGAGTCGTACGAGATTACGTGGAAGAAACATGGTGTAGTGCTCGGCCAGTATACCAACTTGACATCCATCTCGTTTGACATTGAGCGCTCACTCGTCGATGTTGATGACGAAGAGGACGACGAGTTGTACGAAATGCGGCCGACGCGGCCGCGGCGCCCGCTTGGGATGGAGGTCGAGGTCAGGCTTCGGACAGCAGATGTAAGGCTGGATCCGGAGGGGCTGTTGACCAGCCGACGAACATTCTGATAAGAATAGACTGCCAGGTGCCTTCGTGATCATGATATGGATGGAAATGATTATGGTCTTCTTTGCTCATTCATGGAGATGTGGTAATTTTCTTGGTCTCACGCTCTTCCTTGGTGGTGCGATCGAATAATATTACGAATACCCATGAACGAAGGATCTTGGTCATTGCTCTTACACATAGGAAAACTTGACCATTCGAATATCATATGCAATACACCATTGGCTGGCAAAGATATATCTAAGATAGAACCAATTCATCCATGTTGAGGAGAGAAGCCATAACTGTCCACTGTATACTCATATAGAATCTGTAGTTGCTTATCAGTGATAAGTATTGGCTTAGAAAGCATCAAAAGCACCTCATCAAGATTTCCAGCAGCGATCAACCTCGCCTCGTTTCGCACTGTCAGCTGATGGCCCGGATTAAGATCGTTGAGATGTACACTCAATGTGGTTCCTTCGCCTATCTGATGTGACGTAGGGCGAAGAGTGCTGGGAAGGACCATCCGCTTCAGGCTGTTCCGTCTACTGACTAAGCACGTTTCCATTGAGGGAAGGTCGATCCACCAACGGCGTGTTTGACGACTTGGGTGCCCAGCAATGTCCCAAATAACAAGCTCTAGGAGGTTGGGAAATGCTCGAATTTCACCGGATTTGGGGTTGGTGATATCGAGAGAGACGAAATAATCCTTGAGAAATGCATCCAAGGGCCCAATAATCAACTTCTCAACTGATTGTAGCGTAATCAAAGGCTGGAGGCAACGACCTGATGAACAAGCTGCTAAATGAGGTTCAGTGTTTCATACGCACCATGGTAGCAATAATGACATCAAACGTATAATCCTCCATATCTACAAGCTCGAGGAGCTGCAGATGCGGCGCATATAATTGGCAGAACAGTGAACCATAATGCTGGTCACCGCGGCCGTTATACCCATACAATCGCAATGAGCTTAGCCACCTCCAGCAAGTAATGTAGTTATGGGACGCTCGAAGGGGAGCAGGCATATGATCTCTCATGTTGGCGAAGAGAGTGAGATGGAATGAAGTGGTCTGACAACCAACCAGCTCAACAAGAGATGCTAAGTCGGCAGAGTCAAAAACTTGGCATCCTAGTTCCTTGAAATATCCGTGGGATGACTCCGCACGAAGTGCCAGATAAGGAACGTGGAGGGTGCGTAAGAGGGGCAGCTTGGAAAGGTCAAGAAGCATCGGAATCCCATTGTCATTATGGATAACGAGCACTTGAAGAGCGGGAAAGCAACTTGGGGAGTTGAAAAATGAAGCTAATTCGTTGTCTTTCGGAGAAAACGGCATTTTTATTTGTAAGCTGTGGATTCGCGATGTGAAAGCCGCAACTGTCTGCAAACTCTGCGCCACGGCATAGCGTCCATCCCAGGTTCCCAGTTCGATTAGACAGACATCTAGAGCCAAATCCCTCGACCGGGATACCCAGATTTTGATATCTGCATCTTGCCAGTTCAGCCAGTCAGGAGACACGAATAGTTCTGACATTCCGAAGACCATGGAGCGCCAAGTACGAGACAGATGAGAGAGTGTTGTGATTTGTTTAGCCTGGTTCGGTGTATCCACTACATATTTGACAATAAGGTGAATAAGCTCAACAGGCAATCTTCGGATGGGATCGAGGCGTGTATCTGGCAAGATCATGTTTATTTAGTCCGACGAGCTGAATCAACAAACGTCAATTGACCGTTCCGACTGGCCTCTCGGTGTGGATCTATGCGAGAAGTGTGGACCAACAAATGAGATCGTGAGACCTGGCGATGGGCCACAAAATTATGAAATGCTTTTCAAGATACCTATTGATGGAGACTGGGCATTACGGGAGCAGAAAGGATTTATGACAAGTAGGGAGCAAGTTCAATGCCTTGACTGTTGATCTCATATTGGTACCGAATCTGTTGTATTATGAGCAGATGAGGAAGGTTGCAGATGGATTAGGGCTTACTTCGTCCAGATTTCCAGCAGCAATCAACCTGGCTTCTTCCCGGAGCGTCAGCGGATCCCTTCGATTGCTATCATTATTGTCTGCAAATGAAGTATTTTCATCGCTCATCTGATGCGAATTGGGCTGAAGTGGTGCGGGGAGAATAAGCTGTTTCAGCTTGCCTTGCCTACTATATAGGCACCTCTCCATCGAAGGAAGATCAATCCACCATAGAGCTTCACCGTTGATCTCCCAAATGACAAGCTCGAGAAGGTTCGGAAACGCTCGAACTTCATGAGATGGAACATTGGAGATGCAAAGAGAAGTGAAATCGTATCTGAGGTTCCCACCATCTGATGCTATCAGCAACCTCTCGACTGATCGTACTGTGGCCAAAGGCTGGCGAGAAAAAGCTGATGAACAGTATCATACGTAGGATCAGTGAAATTAACGCACCATCGTATCGATAAGAAGGTCGAGAATATCGTTGTCCGTTTCCACAAGCTCAAGAACCCGAAGTTGTGGCGCATGCAGCTGGGAGAAGAGTGTACCAGAGTGTAATTTGTCGTCGCCGCTGAATGCTTCTAAGCGCAGAGAGCGCAGCCACGACCAGCATGTCATAGAGCGTTCAAAGATCTGAAAGGGGCCAGGAATATGATCTCTCCTGCTGGTAAAGAGGGTGAGATGCATCGAGATGGCCTGGCAAGCAACCAGTTCAACGAGTGATTCTAAGTCATCAGGTAAATAGACTTGGAATCCCAAGGATTTGAGTGATCCATGGGAGCCCTTCGCGCGAAGTGGCTGGAAAGGAACACTGAGGGTGTGTAAGAGAGGAAGAGCCGAAATATTGAGCGGCAGCGCGAACTCGTAAACGCTGTAAATAAGGAGCGTCTGAAGAGCAGGAAAGTGAGGGGATGCACTGAGGAATACAGTAAGCGGGTGACCCTCCTCCTCAGACTCAATTACTATGCATAGCGAGCGGATTCGCGATGCATGGGACGTGATTTTCTGCAGACTGCGTGCAAACGCGTCGCGTCCGTCTGAAGTGTCCTCCTCGGCCAATGAAATATCAAGCGGTAGATTCTTGGATCTGGAGACCCATTCTGCAACCACTGAGGCTGGCCAATCGACCCAGTCTGGACACACAAATAATTTGGGCATACCAAAGACCACCGAACGCCAAGAGCGAGACACATGTGATAGCATTGTGATTTGTTTCGCTTGATCCGAGGCTTCCACAGTATGACAAATGATAAGTTGGAGGAGTTCGACTGGAAAGCTTTTGAAGGGATCAAGGTGTGTCTCCGTCGACGCCATGTTTGTTTGACTCGAAGATCTGAGCCAGAACAACATGCGTCAACCAAGCCACACTGTGGGCTGTCACAACATAGTAATTCGGTCCTACGCAGAACTAAATAGAACAGGACTTGAGGGAGGTAGTAACTGGAGCAAAAATGTAACATCTTTTCTAGAACTTTCATGCTGCCAGCCTTAGTCGGGTTGTGAGCCATCCATGGCCAACGTTGCAAGCCGTGACAGGCCAATAGACTGGCTCGCTGGTTGGCTCAAGCAAACCCTGTTGTGCTGTCTAATTTTTTAGGTGCTCTTCTCCCAATTTGTAAGCCCTAGGTAGCAGGTCAGATTGAGAAGGTTGGCACCGGACTACTAGAGAATGACGAGGATGACAATACTACTAGTATCGTCATTAGTAATGACAGACGAACAGGGTCATGGGTACCTGGAGCAGAAAAGAGCCTCACTCATGAAAAGTATGGAGCAAGCGCCATATTATGGTCGTCTATCTCGTAGTTGTACCGAATCTGTGATACGGTGATTAGTTAAGACCCAGCAACCATATAGCGGAGAACACACCTCGTCGAGATTTCCAGCATCGATTAAGCCGGTCTCCTCTCGCAAAGTCAGCGGGCCACTTTGATTGCGACCTTTGTGCTCCACACCCAATGTTTCTTCATCCCTAATCTTGCCTGATGTGGGGCGAAAGGTGCGGGGGAGAGTAAGGCGCTTTAGCGTATCTCGCTGGCTGGATAAACATTTTTCTATGGTTGAGAGACCAATCCAGCGGAGGTCTTCAGGCCTAAGATCCCAAACGACAAGTTCAACCATATTTGGAAAGGCTCGAACTTGCCGAGATTGCTGATTGGAGATGGAAAGAGAGGCGAAATCGTCCTTGAGTTCAACTCTGACACCACTTATTAGCAGCGTCTCCACTGATTGAACGGTCACTACAGGCTAGCAAGGAGAGGCCAATAAGCAAGGTCCATATCTGTCATTAGTGAGACGACCTTACCAGTGTCACAATTAAGATATCTACGATATCATTGTCCATATCCACAAGCTCGAGGCGCCGAAGCTGCGGTGCGTGTAACTGAGAGAAGAGTGTACCAGAGTGGTCACTGTCACCACTGCTGAGCCCATCTAAGCGCAAGGAAGCGAGATACCTCCAACACCTCTTAGAATTTTCAAAAAATGGGAACGGATCGGGGAAAATTTGCGTCATGTTGGTGAAGATGGTAAGATGGAATGATATGGTTTGGCGCGCAACTAATTCAACGAGTGAAGCCAGATCGGTAGGTTCAAGAATTATGCATCCTATCACTTCGAGGACCCCGGAGGACCCTTTCGCGCGAAGTGGTTGAAGAAGAACATTGAGCGTCCGTAACAGAGGAAGAGTGCAAAGGTTGATGGGTAAGACAGAGTCGTTTTCGATCGATACAACGAGGGTTTGGAGGGTAGGGAAGCGCGGAGACGCTCGAAAGAATTCAATCAGTGGGTGGTCATCTCCACCACCCTCAGTTTCTATGTATAACGAGCGAAGTCGGGATGCAAAAGAACCGACTCTTTGCAGACCGCGCGAGAATACTTCACGATGATCCCGACCACTTGGCTCAACCAGGCGGATGTAAAGTGGAAGGCCCATTGTTCGAGAGACCCAATCCTCAATTACGGTATGGGACTAATGGATCAAGTTGGGGGAGACGAATAACTTCGGCATTCCTAAAACCACTAGACGCCATGAGCGAGATAGATGTGAGAGGGTCGCGATCCTTTTGGTCTGATTTGGTGTCTCCACAATATGGTAGATGATCTTTTGGATGAGTTCCACCGGCAAGATTCTGATGATATCAAGCCCGGTCTCAATTGGGGCCATGTCTGTGCTTGTTTGGGTCGGAGAATCGTCATTTCAAATTAGGATCAAGTCCCTGCCCAAGTTGAACTTCAAGTTGCCAGCATATTTTAGGCGTAGAACTTATATGCTAAATTTTCGCAGGAAAAAGAGGGAAGCTAAATCTAGAAAGTCGTGGGATATAAATATGATGCACTCGGCCAACTGTTAGCGGAATCTATAAGAGAAGCTAGAGCCGAGTTAGCCCTCAGCGCTCGACATTAGAGAATCGAGAGCCAAGAAAAGTTCATCTAGAGCAAGATTTGCGAGTACAAGTGAAGAAGCGAGAAGGAAGAAAATCGACGTCGTGGGAAATCGAGGGAACAATCGTGATAGCAATAAACGATCGGAAACGAGGGCTGCGAAGATAACCTTCAAGAATGAAAATACATAGAATTGGAGAATATAGACCTGACGTCGAGGAGGCAACTCGAAAAACGAACATTCACTCCATCTGTCAAACATGAGCACATGCTACAGTGAAACACGAACCCTCGGTGTCGCGCAGTCGTTATGTACAATTTAGATGACGTTTAGAGTGTCAGTTATGTACCTATAAGTGTAGTTGGCCCCATCTGAGGCTTGGCAAACCAAACGTGGTAAACTGACCCTCGCTCTCACTCAACGTGAACAATAGAACGCTTGATTGGTAATATTCTAGACGCATCACCTCAAAACCTCAGGCTCAGAAGCGCTATGTGGCCGATATTGATGCATGGAGTAAATATTACCATTCGTTCTCATCTTGAAGAACCGTCCTCACTCGAACCGAAGCTAGGTGTGCTCAACTGGCAATCGCATCATGTCCTCTGATGGGGCACAGTTCCATGGCTCTTTTGTAGGTGCTTACACTCCTTCAAGAGACTTCGTTGAGATTCTTTCTGTCAAAGTTCGGTACTATTGAAGAATATGAAAGCAACCGAGCCGAAGGAATGAAGTTCCAGCATCTCCAGAGTATGGTGCGAGAGGAGTTGCTCACGATTCGCTGCGAACAAATCGTTCTATTCATCCAGCAGTGGATGGTTTCTTGACGCGCAAAGTAGGGGAGTGGCGGTATCAAGCCGATGTATGGAATGAAGCTGGTATGGATAATTGGTCTTATCAGACGCTTAGGAATCTAAATTGCTGAAAAGCTACTCATTGTTTGTTAATGACGAAGCGATATCACAAAGTATCAGGAGTTTTGTCTCGAGGAATAGTATATCAATATCATCTTAGGTAATCGTATGATGCCTGTAGTCAAGAACTGTTTATTGAGGCCCAACGCGAACGGATAGAACGTGCTGAGTGGGTTCCTCAAACTTTGGCTTAGTCTGATTCCGGTTTCGCCGATCAACAAGATAATGTGCACACTGGAAGGCCCCAGAAGGAAGTCGTCGTTCATGACAAGTAGGGAGCGAGCCCCATACCGTGGTCGTCCACCTCGTATTCGTACCGAATCTGTAGTACAGCGATCAGTTAAGAGGCGGTAGCGATACATCAGAGGCCCCACCTCATTAAGATTTCCGGCAGCGATCAACTTGGCCTCATCTTGCAGCGTCAGCGGATCGTTCGACTTGGGAACCCTTTCCTCCACCCCCAAGATTTCTTCATCGCTCATCCTACGTGATTTGGGGCGAAGGGAAATGGGGAGGGTGAGACGTTTCAATGTATCTCGCCTGCTGGATAAACACTTCTCTATAGTTTGGAGATCAATGAGGTCGAGGTTTTCAGGTTTAACGTCCCAAATAACAAGTTCTGCCATATTAGGAAAAGCTCGAGCTTTCTGAGTGTAGTGATTAAGTACAGAAAGAGAGGTAAAATCAACTCTGAGGTCCATTTCGCCAGGCTTTGTTATCAGCTTCTCCACTGATTGTGCAGTAATCAAAGGCTAGCAAGTATCCACCGATAAGCAAGATACTTGTAGGATTAATGTCTCCAGCTCACCAAACTATCGATTAGAATATCAAAATTTCCAGCGTCCATATCTATAACCTTGAGAACCCGAAGCTGGGGTGCATGTATTTGAGAGAAGAGTGTACCAGAATGCTTGTCGTCAGCGCCACAAAATCCCTTTAGACTCAGGGAAGTTAGCCACCTCCAACATATCCTGTAATTTTCAGATAACTGGAAGGGTTTGGGGAGATGGTGCATGATGTTGGTGAAGACAGTGAGATGGAATGGTGTGGTTTGACACGCCGCTAGCTCAATGAGTGATGCTAGATCGGCAGGGTTGAATATTAAGCACCCTATTTCCTTGAGGATCCCGGAAGATCCCTCGGTGCGAATTGGTTGAAAAGGGACATTTATGGTGCGTAAGAGAGGCAGAGTGGAAAGTTTGAGGGGTAGGAGGTAGTCATTGTCGAGCGATATCACAAGGCTTTGGAGGACAGGAAAGCGCGGAGATTCCCCAAAAAATTTAATTAGTGGGTGGTCATCTTGATCGCCCTCAGTCTCTATGTATAATGAGCCAAGTCGTGATGCAAAAAGCATGACTCTTCGGAGACTGCGCCGAAGTATTTCATGATCATACCAGACACTTAATTCGATCAGACGAATCTCGAGTGAAAGGCCGCCAGATCGAGAAACCCAATCCTCAATTACTGTATCTGGCCAGTTGACCAGGTCAGGCGACACGAATAATTTGGCATGCCAAGGACTACCAAACGCCATGACCGAGAAAGATGTGAGAGGGTCGTGATCTTTTTGGCCTGATCCGGAGTCTCCACGGCATAATATATGACGTGTTGGATGAGCTCGACTGGCAGGCGTTTGATGGGATCGAGACCTGTCTCGAGCGAGGCCATGGTGATGCTTGTTTGGATCGAAGGAAAGGTTCAATTCAAACTGGCATCAACTTCCCCCAACCACCACCAAATCGCAAGCATTGAATGTTGTGTCAAGCATAAAACAACGTTATACACGATTCCGCGCTTGATGGGCCTGAACCGTGCCCGCATCTGACTATCTATCAGCGGCTTGCTCAATAATTCAGATCCCTCCTCATCATCCATCGTCTCTTCCTTCTTTCTCTCTCTGAGAGCGAGAATAGGGTAAGGGACACAACGCATCGCGCACCAGTCGGCACCGCGAATTTGCACTATCACAGTGCACACCAAACCCACTCCTGCCCTTCGCGGTGGCCGGCAGATGAACGCCCCACTCGTCCCTTCCCTTACACCGTCGCGTCTTTTCTCTTCTTCGCTAGTCCCGTAGACTCGCTGAGGCTGAGTGGGCGCCGTATATGCGACGTGTTCTTCAAGAGGCAACGTAGGCTCCA
Source organism: Clavulina sp. PMI_390 (assembly GCA_015039315.1). Taxonomy (NCBI): domain Eukaryota; kingdom Fungi; phylum Basidiomycota; class Agaricomycetes; order Cantharellales; family Hydnaceae; genus Clavulina; species Clavulina sp. PMI_390. The sequence goes on from WIDE01000010.1 coordinate 497,300, forward strand.
GCTTGCTTGCATCGACAATGATCAGGCGGAGAAACGTGAAGATGGTTGGTGGTGGAGAGTGCGGGTCACTGGGACATGAGAGGTGATAGACAGCACCCAGGCCCAATTATCGATGTTTCCGGCCTGCCCAGATCTTCATCGCTGAACTAACATAGCGTACATGCGCGCCACGTCAGCTCTGACGTCCATCCTTGCCTACCCTCCTCACCTTCCTACATTCATACCGGATAGAGTGCAACACGATCGCTGGAGCTGCTGACCTGAATCCTGGCTCTTATCCCTTTCGCCCCGGCCCAGCGTTCTCAGCTCTCGGTCGGCCGCCCATCTGGCTGGTACTAGTCAAGCAATGACAGCAAAGCTGCCCGCGAAGCAAAGGAGAGTTGGACCTAGGAATATGGATGGATTACTGATCAAAGGGCTGAAGCCGAGTCGGAGGCAGAGAATGGGTGATAGCTCGGCTCGGTACGCCGCTATCCTCCTCCCGTCATCATCGCTATTGTACATGTCTCACACCACCCTGGCTGTCTTCGAGGCCATGAGTCATTCAAGAGCTCTCTAGTGATCGACGCTTGGTATTCACCAGTAACCGGTCGTGCTTGTGGGGGTATGACGTCTCCCATATCGAGAAGGCACATTTTTGAAATTTGATTTCATGGCTGCACAATAAGAGAACCCTCAAACGACGCATTTGACTCAGCTTCTCCCTTGGTCAACTGTATGAAGAGGTTTAGCCTGCTCGGAGATGGTGTGGAGACGACTAGTCCGATCAATATCTGGATGCGGTTCTCATTCAACGTTAATGGACCGTCCAAATATCCAGCCCTCCATCTTGGCTCAGCTATTTCCTCATCAACATGGTGTCAGGCCACAGCCTTGTACCGCTCTTGAGGGCTCTCAAAATTCGGAGACAGCCTGCACAGCAGCCTTGGCTCTTGGCTCTTATCAGGGTCTTGCTATACAAAGGCGCCGTTCGCCACGTACAAACCAATCAGGGCAAGGGCATTGCTCGTGTTGCGAGCCGAACCAACACATGGATAATACTAATGCTCATGGCCGAGATCATAATTGACGTGAATCTGGCGACTGCAGCGGTAACATGCCTTTACACGTTACGCTGGGTGGTTGTATCATCAAGAGCATTGGAATCCTGCTGGATGCGGGTGCAGATCCCAACAAGAGTAACAACTAAGGGCATGGTCCTCTCGATGTTGTTGTAATTCAAATTAACAATTATCCGGTTATCGAGCTCGGGATCGGGAAAAGGAGAGAACTGGAGGAACTCAAAGAGAAGCGCGCGCTGCTCGAAAGATACGGTGCTCAATTGCAATTCCAAGCACACGAAAAGACTTAGCAGCTCATGTCCATTTCGTTTACCTTTGTATGCACATCCCACTTGCATTTACCGACGATATCAATCTATATCAAAACTCGTGGGCCAACTGGATACATTTATTGAAAAAAAGGCTCTGAGTTGTCGCGTACAAAAACAGGAACAGCGTCATTCGCAGCAGGGCATGGGAATGAGACGACCCAACGGGCTACGGAGAGAGAATAGAATAAAAAGGCAGATAGGTTCGGTACTGCATGTGCGGCTCTGTAAGCAGTCGTAGCAGGGAGGGAGTGAACAGAGATGATGGTGAAACTAGTCATTCAATTCCACCATATCCAATGGCGGCTGAGTAGGAAGCCACTGAGGAATTCCATAGAGATTGAGTTGCAGGTCTTTACAGCCATAGGATGATAAAGACTAATTCGCTTCCAGCATCAAACTCATAGTTCAGAGAAGAGGATGAGAGCATGGTCTGTCAAAGGGGTTGGTGGCTTTGATCGCGCGGTGGCTAGGAGCAGCAGCGATGAAAAGAATCGGCTCTCTTCGTCGTTGACGAGGCCAAGGGTATCGTATCTCTGATTGTATGATGGAGCGGTGGGGAACTGACCTGGCTCACTGTTCAACGCGTACAGGAGCCTTTGCGTTCTCATTTGGGTTTTATTTGAGCATTCTCATATAGACAGCTATAGACACAGGCACGCGCGCGCAGACGAAATCCCAGGTGGAATCATAGATGCTGGCAGCGCGCATGACGACTGAGGAAGCCGTCATTCATGACAAGTAGGGAGCGAGCTCCACACCATGGTCGTCTATCTCGTATTCGTATTGAATCTGTATTAACATGATCAGTTAAGCGGCGATACCGATACATCAGAGAACCCACCTCATCAAGATTTCCGGCAGCGATCAACTTGGCCTCCTCTTGTAATGTCAGCTCATCGCCTCGAGTGCGATCGTCGTCCCCCTCTTTGAGTGTTTCTCCATCATTCACCTGGTTTGATTTGGGCCGAAAAGTACCAGGGAGAGTGAGGCGTTTTATCGTGGACCGTCTGCTGGACAAACACTCCTCCATAGAGGAAAACTGGGTCCACGCGAAGGGGTAACTTCCGGCGTCCCTGAAGACAAGCTCAAGCAGATTTGGGAAAGCTTGGGGTCTCTGCGATCGGGAATTTCGAAGGGTAAGATAAGCAAAGTTCCCTTCAAGGTACCTCCTATCAGACGTTATCACGAGCGTCTCCACGGATTGCATGGTAATTGAAGGCTAGCGAGGACCAGCGAGTAAGCAGTATGCAAGTTTATTATTGGTATGCCAAGCTCACCAGCTTCTTGATTATGGTAGTCAGAATTTCAGTGTCTATATCTATAAGCTCGAGAAGCCGAAGCTTTGGTGCATGAAACTGGGAGAAGAATGTACGGGAATACGCGCGATCGTAACCACCAACAGTGTCCAAGCGCAGCGAGATGAGCCACTTCCAGCACGTTTTGGAGATTTCGGATGATGCAAAAGATTTTGGGATATGCTCCATTGCGTTGGTGAAGACAATGAGATGGAATGGCGTGTTTTGACAACTCGCCAGATCAACGAGCGAGGTTAAAGCAGTAGAGTTAGAAACACCACATCCTATTTCCTTGAGTATTCCCAATGATCCCTCTGCGCGGAAGGATTGGAATGGAATATTGATCGTGCGCAAGACAGGCATCTTGGAAAGGTTGAGGGGAAGGTCGATGCGTTGAGGGGTGGTTATATAGAGCGTTTGAAGAAGAGGGAAGTGAGGCGAAGCATCGAAAAAGGCAGTGAGTGGTTGCTCTTTTTCAAAGGAGGCAGTTTCTACGCGTAACGAGCGAAGCCGCGGTGCAAAGGACATGACTCTCTGCAGAATACGTGGGAATTCATCCGGCTCATCCGCGTCGTCAGGTTCAATCAGATCAATATCGAGCGGCAGGCCTCTGGAGCGAGAGACCCAGTCCTTAATCACTGTATTCGGCCAAGCGACCAAGTCCGGGGACACGAATAACTTTGGCATCCAAAAGACGACCAAACGCCATGAGCGGGACACGTGGGAGAGCGTCGTTATCTGCTTAACTCTGGTCGGCCTCGCCACAATATAGTAGACGACGCGTTGTACGAGCTCGACTGGCAAGCATTTGACGGGATCGAGACGCGTCTTGAGTGGGGGCATGTTGGTAAATGTTTGGATCGAGGAAAATCCTGCTTCCAAATTTGGATCGACCTCCCCAACCAGATCGTATGCACGACCTACCACGTTAGGTATGTAACTGACGTTGTAAGAAATTCGATTTTGAGAATTATTCTTTTGCATGTGATTGAAACCATGTGGCCGTCGATACCAGGAGTCTCTTGAACCGTGGACTCCATCAGCTGGCCGTCGTGTTTTGCTCTAATTCTCTGGATGTGGACGGGTATCTTCTATGAAGGGTCACGAATCCTGAGTATAGCATGGTATTGCTTGTAATATCTTGAGCTTTACAAAAGTGGTGGAGTGGCGGTATCGAGGTGTGGTGCAGGATGATCCTGAGAATGGCAAGGACAATTGATCTCGTCGTATGCTCAGTAATTTATGTGTTGAGAAGAGATTGATCGTTTGTTACTGACTATTCGGTATCACTATGTATTGGTGGTTCGTCTCGAGGAACAGTATTCCAAAATCCTTCCGAGTAATTGTGTGATAGGGGCAATCAGGAGCCGTCCATTGAGGTCTCAACACGAACGACTAGAGCGTGCTGAGTGGATTACTCAATTTTTGACATAATTTGATTTCAGTTTCGCCAATCAACAAGATAATATGCACATTGGAGGGCTTCAGAAGGGGGCTGCCATTCATGACAAGTAAGGAGCGAGCTCCATACCATGGACGTCCATCTCGTATTCGTACCGTATCTGCAGTACCGTGATCAGTCAAGAGGTATTAGCAATACATCAGGGAACCCACCTCATCAAGGTTTCCAGCAGCAATCAACTTGGCCTCTGCTTGCAACGTCAGCGGATAACCCGAGTGGCGAACCTTGTCCTCCACAACCAATGTTTCTTCACCGCCCATACTGGGTGATTTGGGCCGAAAGGCAATCGGGAGGGCGAGGCGTTTCAATATACCTCGCCTGCTGGATAAACACTTCTCTATGGTACTGAGACCAACCCGACCGAGGTCTTCAGGTTCAACGTCACAAATAACAAGTTGTGCCATCTGAGGAAAAGCTCGAGGTTCCCTGGTTTCCAGATTTGAGATGAAAAGACACGAAAAATCAACTCTAAGGTCCATTTTATGAGACTTTATTATCAGTGTCTCCACTGATCGTGCAGTAATCGAAGGCTAACAAGGATCAGCCGATAAGCAAAATACTATGCATGTAGTGTCAATGTTTCAAGCTCACCAGACTATCGATTAGGGTGTCAAAATTTGCAGCGTCCATGTCTGTAACCTCGAGAACCCGAAGCTGGGGTGCATGTATTTGACGGAAGAGTGTACCAGAATGCTCATCGTCAGGGCCATTAAATTGCTTCAAACTCAGGGAAGTTAACCATTTCCAACATATTTTGTAATTTTCAGATAACGGGAAGGCTTCGTGGAAATATTCTATCATGTTGGTGACGATAGTGAGATGGAATGGTGTGGTTTGATATCCCGCTAGCTCAATGAGTGATGCTAGATCCGCAGGATCAAAGATTAAGCATTCTATTTCCCTCAGGGTCCCGGAGGATCCTTCCACGCGAATTGGTTGAAAAGGGACATTTATGGTGTGTAAAATAGGTAGAGTGGAAAGATTGAGGTGTAGGACATGGCCATTGTCGAGCGATATCGCAAGGCTTTGGAGGATAGGAAAGCACGGAGATCTTCCAAAAAATTTAATTAGTGGGTGGTCAACTTGACCGCCCTCAGTTTCTATGTATAATGAGTGGAGTCGCGGTGCAAAAGCGATGAGTTTGTGCAGACTGTGCGAGAGTATTGCATGATAACCCCGACGATCTGATCGGATCATACGAATGTCGAGTGGAAGACCTCTAGATCGAGAAACCCAATCTTCAATCACTGTATCTGGCCAGTTGGCCAGGTCTGGCGACACGAATAATTTTGGCATGTCAAGGACCACCAAACGCCATGATCGAGAAAGATGTGAGAGGGTCGTGATCTTTTTGGCTTGATCCGGGGTCTCCACGGCATAGTATATGACACGTTGGATGAGCTCGACTGGTAAACTTTTGACGGGATCGAGGCGCGTCGTGTGCGAGGACATGTTGGTATTTATTTGGATCGAAGAAACTGCTCAATTCAAATTGAGATCCGCTCCCCCAACCAGATTGTAAATATGATACGTTGTATCAGGCGTTGAATCAATGATACAGCTATCCTTACTAAAAGGGTCCTTCTTTCGTCCGTGGCTACCATGAGGCGATGGCCAATGTAAAGTCTCTTGGGCCATCGCCTTGTGGCTCATTCGATGCAGAAAATATGCCAGCCGTTCCACGACTATTTTCGACGTATCGCGTTAAGGTATCTGGTGGGGGAGGCAGCAACCTACAAAATATAGAACAGAACATGTTGCTTTTTCCAATCTCGAAGAGCTGCTCGCAATCAAGCAACCCCAGAGGTCTTCAGCCAGTTATTGTGTCTAACTCTCTGGATGAGGAGGAAGGGCGTCTTGCATTTGTAGATATGAATCCAAAATATCACGCGGTCCCGTTCGAAATCCCTTGCGTTTTGCCAAAGGCCTGGACTGAGATTCTTCCATGTTCGCTGACAACTCAATTGTAGAAGACTGTCAAGAGGAGCGCTGTTGCACGTTTGACTGTTTGATCGTTTCTTCAACACTTTATAGACCAGAAGGACGCTACTCATGCTTGACGGTAGAGGCGCTAGGCAAGGGCAATCAGGGACCATGGCTGGAGTGATGTGAAATAGCAGTCGGACGTTGAGCGACTGAAAAGCCTGTCGCAAAGCGAACTAGGCAGCCAAGCCGCAGGGCCGATCATAGACTCACAATTGGGAACCAGGTATTCAGAGTTCGCTGGTACTGAGGGACATGAACGTAAGCGAGCTAGAGGCATAAGATTCCAAGCACACCAGGAGGTAGTGTTGAGAGGCAGCCAGGATGAGCTGGAAACAAAACTGCTCTAATCTCAAAATCACCAGTCGAGGGTGCATCGTAAAGAGCCAGACTGCTCCATTGATGAATAGGGGTCGAACGTGCTTTTTAAATAGCAAAGGGGCCCGGGCAGGTCCGGAGATAAGCTCGACGGCGTTGCCTCGTGGGCAAGCTTGTGGACGGCACACAACTCACACGTCTTCTCTTTCTCTTCTTCGTCCCTTCGTGCTAAAGTAAGGTGCTCGAGCCCCAAAGAGAGCCCCAAGCCCTGTCCCCCGAGCGCTGATGCCGAAGAGTCAGTCGGTCGCTGGTGTGCTGGCAGGAATCAGTTGATCTGAAATTTGCGGGATTATTCTTAGCATCTGGCAGCGAGACCTCGAGGCGTCATATCTGCGGCCTTCTCTCTTGGCAACCCCCAGAAGACGCATCCAATGGCGAGCCTGAATGCCACTACTATCGAACCGAAACGCCAAGTACAGGTAATTTTTTTTGGCTCCACCGTTTGTTCGATCGAGACTAATTGTTCTCACGGTCGGAACTACTAGTTTCGGCCACCAACAACAACAACACCACGAGCACTGGCTGCAGACGATGAGCCCAACGTGGCCCACGTCCACTCCGAATCGATAATAGCCGACGCTCAGGCCATCTTTGCGCTCTCTTCGATGCTTGAAAACGTCAGTTCCGTGTGAGAATTGGAGGCTAGAATGACACTGACTGGCAGAACTCTTCGTGTGTGTGCGCGGCAGCCATACGCCTATGACCTCGATACCCTTGGCGACAACAGCGAATCCACAGCGAGCTTCAGGACCCTCCAGGAGTCTTCTCACCCTTCTTCTGTTGCATCTGGACATAACTCGGTTGTGGTGAGTACTCGTTTTTACGTGTGGATTTCACCGCCCATGTTGGTCACACTCGCTCGCTGCGCACGCGCACGCGCAGGACGCTTTCTTGTCAGACGAGAATGGAATACCGCTCCTCAGCACCAACAATGGCATCAGACGATATCGTAGTATCACCACCAAGCCCACCGCCTCCTCGCGTCCACCCACCGCAAAGGGCCCCCCAGTGGGAGGTCCGCTCAAGCTAACACGCATCAGGTCGGCACCTACTGCAGGAGGTGCCACCACCACGCCCCCGATCTCTGCACCACTTCCTTTTTCTCGCCGACGCTCTTCCTTCAATGCTGGCAACAACGACACCACCCCTAGGACACTAGAAACGACACTGACGACAACAACAACCACTACCATAACCATCCCGCTCGCGACGTTCATCGACCTCATCGACCGCCATCCGTCCCTCTCGCGTGCTCAGATCCTCACTGTCGAGATCCACAGGGAGTCAAGCTCACCTTTCGGCGTCGGCGTTCTTCACCGCTACCTTATTATGCATCTCAAAAGCACGACTACTACATCAGGCACCGCGAGGAAACGTGACGACATCTGGGTCAGACTCGATCGTCGTGCCAGCCCATCGTCCATCCTACCCAAAATGTTCGCCCTCCCCCTCAAGAGTCACAGGAAAGCAAGTGCGCTCAGCGTCGTGGATAGTGTACGTCATTTGTCCTTATTAATTGCCCCGTTGCCTGAGCTTCGCGCCTCTGTTGTCGCCTCGATCGGCGCGTGTACTAATTGCACGCTAATTACTGCTCGCTTCCTTCTTCCCATCGTTTCGTCTATTTCTGGACAACTCCAACTCACCTTGTGTTATCAACATAGATTACACTGGCTTCATCGAAACTTGACTTGCTGTCCGCCAACACACAGCAGACGAGCGACGACCCTGCATCTCTCAGCACTGCCAAGACTAGCGGCCCAAGCAAAGCCAAGGACAAGCCTGAGAATCGACTCGTCTTCTCTGAGCCCTCTACCCTCCGCGCCTTCCGCTTTTTTGTGGGCATCATCTCTGATGAGTTGACAGAGTACACCGTATGGCCTGTGAGTTCTCCCTTTACTTTTTTCCCTTATCGCTGCTATTCACCACGAATGCTGACTATTGCCGTCCTACCTAATACACCAACTGACCGACTCGTTTGAACAAAACTGGACGACCTGATCACCCCCAACAGGAGAACTCGTATCAGCTTATCACCCTTTTGCAGGAGTATCTCGCCTCAGCTAGTCGAAGCCAGTTTATCGCTGGTGGACCACTCTACTTTGGTCTGCCTAAGGATGTGCGGGCGAGGATCTATGCAAGGGTGTACAATGTTCCGCGAGGAACGGCGGTGCGTTGCATTCTATTTCATTGGCTGTAACATCATGGGGAGAAAGGGAATACTAATTAGTATCGTCATATATTGGAACGGATGTAGATGACCCAACTGATGCAGTGTGTGTCACTCCCCAAGAATTCGTACTGGAAGGAGACTTTCCTGCCTAAAGCTCTGGTAGGTCCACTCGTCCTTCGTTAACTAAATCTATTACTGATAAGAGAACCCACGCCGCGCAGATCCTCGCCAAGCAATTCGATGCATACTCTCTCACAATCACAGGTCCCGCCTTGAGCCCAACGTCCTCTCCACCACCTGGCACGTCACGGAGTAAACTTCCTGGTTCTACAACGCCCCCGTCAAATGGATCATCCCCATCTATCACCCCGCCTCATACTCCAAAGTTGATTCGCTCCCAATCGTATCGCTCGCGCCTGCCTGACGCGCTGGTGATTGATACGGTTGAGGCTCTCCGTGTGCTCGCTACTCAGGCACTGGATCCGAACGAAGGCTGCCTACTTGCATCGCGCGCGGCCGCGCTGTATCGTGGGTTGTGCTTTCGCCCCTCCTCTTCGTCTTCTAAGGATAAAGGTGTTGTTGGGAGCAGTAGCACCATGGCGAACATGATCACTGGGGATATCCCAACGCCTCACCCTGATCACATTGAACGATTCATTGCTTCTCTGCACACGCATGCCGATCGCCTTCTTGCTGTCACCACTCCGTCCACTGCTTCGTCTGCGTCATCTATGTCTTCCTCGGCGTCACCGCCGCCCTCTGGTCCCGCTCCTTCAGTGCGCGATGCGGACGCAGCAGACGTGCTTCGCGAAATTGTGCACCTGCACTTGCATCCATATGAGCGCCGCGCTGCCGGATACGGTACGCCTGCACTGATTGGCGGGAGTCATACCAAGCTGGCAAATTCCGTTCGTGCGTGGGGTAAAGTTGTTACGCGCGTAGGGGCAGCAGCAGCTAGCGGAGGTGGGACGCGAGATTGCCCTGCATTTGAACTTGGAAAGGACAGGCGAGCAGGAATGGATGGAATTGGTGGGGCGTTTGGGGATTTCATGCGGACGTATCGTGCGTTGTATCTGAGTGATACTGAGAAGTGGCACAAGGAGCTGGATGTAGCCGTGGGTCTCTGTGTAGATGGGATCCTCAAAGGGGCGCTGCAAATTTTGCAACAGCCACAAACTTTCCCCTCAGGCGCTTCATCATCATCCCGCTCGCCGACGTCCCATGCGCTGGCGAACCAGACGATTCGAGATGCCCTTGCTGCATCAGCAAGCCTTGTTGAGTTGTACCGTCCTCCTTCCCCACTTGATGATCATGCTCCGACCCGCGCGACGTGGACTTCACATTGGAGCCCGTTTGTCGTCGCTATGGGCGCACATGTGGAAAGGCTGTTCCGTGTACTGGGGTCGACTCCTGCATCTCCTTCCACCCCTTATTCTCGGCCTAGCCATCGACTGCGGACGGTTTCAGGCTCGTCCATTGGGAAGGGCGTTGTTGGTGCTGGTACTCCCCCACATAGACTCATCTCACGGCCGAGTATGACGAGTAGTGCAGGTGGTTCCGGCTCAGGTTCACCTGGGTCAATGTTCACATTCCATTCTGTCCAGCATGTGCCCGCAGGCTCAACTTCCATGTCAAGTAGTGTTGGCGCCGGCAGCGCAGCGTCCTCGGCGACGGAGGCAATCGACACGCTCGCCACGCTCATGCGCACATATCGCACACTATGGAAGGCCCAACCTTCCCCAAGCAATTCCTCCACTGCTCTTGCTTCATCATCAACAACGTCCTATTTCCCCAGTTTCAAGTCTAGTCGGCCCCCGTTTACCACCACACCTTCTGCGTCATCATCGTCAACCTCGACAAAAATCCCGCGCAACCTGCTCGCGTCGTCCCTCGAAGCTCTCTCAGCTCGTCTCTTTCGTGTTCGGCGCCCCACTGAAGCTTGTGCGGCTCTGAATGAAATAGTGGACATGTACCGCTCAAGCTACGCGCGAGACCCGATGAATCATCACGTGTCATTGGCAGAAGCGCTCGCGGGGTGGGGTGATGGGCTCAGCACCGCAGCCAACACAAGTAGCAGTGCTAGTGGAAGCATGGCGAAATGGATGGAGGCGTGCAAGGCAAGCGAGGAAGTAGTGGAGATGTATCGGCGCCATGTGGCCAGGGACTCAAAGACGTTTCATGCGCTGTTTGCGAAGGCGTTGGAGGCTCATTCGGAGAGACTCAAGAAAGCTGCTGGCGCTCTTGCCGTTTCCGGACCATCGTCTTCAGCACCATCAACGTCCCCATCACAACGTCAATCGATGCTCACTTCTACCCACTCGAGCAAGTTTTCTAGCTCACAGTCGAGTGCCACCACTGCTGCCTCGTTAGAGGCGAAATCATGGGCCTGTCGCGTTGAGATCGTTGACTTCTATCGTGGACTAGATCGCTCCGCTGACTTAGACCCAGGGGTATACCATCGCGAGATTGCTGCATCGCTCAACGCCTGTGCCGACGCTCTAGCTTCGTCTGGACTGGTCCACGAAGCATGCGATGCTGCGCTCGAGGTAGTCGAGTACTACCGTGCTGTTGCAGGTAATGCCACAGCACACACGGGTGTTGGCGCAGGATTAGACGAGCTGCGACGTGCTCTAGAAGGGTACGCGGGACGTCTGGAGCGCGCAGGGCGCGTACACGATGCAGTCGACGCTATTGGCGAGATTGTAGGGTACGAGCGCGAACGATTTGAACGGCACCCTGAAGCCCATGCTGTTGGGCTCGCCGAAGCGCTTGACGAGCTGGCGTGGCGTATGGCGAGGGCAGGAAGGCTGGATGAGGCGGTGGCCCATGCGAGAGAAGCAGTGAGGATCGATCGGGAGTGGAAGACGTTTAGCGTACGCGAGAGCGAGGAGAAGAAGCAGGCGTGCTTCGAGAGGGTGTTCGCATGCGCATGGTATCTCGTGTGTTTAGCGAGAAGAGGGCGAAAGACCGGAGCCGCAATGGGGGACTCGTCAAGCGCGGCCGCGTCCTTAGCGAGAGGAAGCCGAGAGTTTCCTCTGCCACTGGCATCGCCAAACTCTACGTCTATGCCGTTCGCTCTCCCAGCGCTAAACGCCAGCATGAGTACCATTCACATTCCTTTTGCGTCCAAGTCTATGTCTGCATCGATCTCCATGTCTATGTCTTCTTCCACTTCCACTTTTGCCCGTCCATCACGTGGTCCAGAACTGTCCTCTCATTCACTCTCGACGGTTACCCCTGCCGCGCATTTCCATGCGTCAACTTCAGCAGAGTATTACCTCGAGGTACTCTCACTCATTGGTCCCGCCCTTGAAACTCTTCGCGCACTTCGGCACATCCACACACTCGAGGAGTCTCTTCATCCGGAACGATACTGGATGAATGAGGAGGAAGCCCGCCTGCGAAGGCTCGTCAAGGATGTTCTGAGCGACTGTGCGCACGATGGAGTCGAAATCGCAGAGGAGGACATCGATGCCGTTGCAAGGGGTGGCGGCGAGGGAGAAGAAGATCAAGATGACCAGTACTATCAGCAAACCGAGCAGTCGCACTCGAGGTCGCGGTCGCTTTCGAAAACAATCACCCAATCTCTCTCCCGCTCCCTTTCCCGCTCTCGATCGCAATCTCCGTCCCGAAATTCTCGTGGCAGAAACGCCTCTGCACCTCTCGCTGGATCGAGGGGGCCAGGTCCACCGGTTACGAAAGGACCAGTCCGGGCTCACGGTCTCATTCGAACCAAATCCTCTTCTTCTGCTATGTCCACTTCCTCTCAAAACGACTCACCCCCCTTGCGTGTGCGCCCTCGTAGAAACTCGTCTTCTGCGGCGAGCATGAAAACAAGGCTAGGATGGGAGATTAATCGGTGGAGGGCACAGAAAGCCTCAGAGGCTCGGACTCAGCCTTGGTTCTGACTCTAGCTTCGATTAGATTCTTGCCTTTTTTCTTTCACTCGGAGTGCTAATTTACTGCTATATTTGATTCGGCTTGATGGCCATTCCATTATACACGTTCTGATTTTTGGATCCTGACATTTCGGTACAGCTACTCTTCGGACTTCGCTTTCTCCTGTACCAATTTCCGCTGCTACTGCTGTTGTAATTGCTCTCACTTTTACGCCCCTGATCATGAAATAGAATTGTTTGGGAACAAAGTGCCAAAAACCGTCATGTTTAGACATGTTGATATTTACCTTGTTACCGCCGTCGACTGAACATCCAACCCTATATGGGACGCGCCCAGATCGCCATTTATTCTGCTCATTATCCCGACGCACCGATTCACAGGCACTCAACTGCGTTTCTCGCCTCGTGGTGCCACAACCAAACAAGCCTCATCTCTTCGTCACCCAAAACCTTTGAATGACTTGTCAGGATCAAACCAAAGGCCTCACCTTACGATAAATGAACCTATTCGGGGCCTAGATACACTTCCTACGCACGTTCCTTTCCAGCTGGAAGATGCAACCACCCTACCTTGTCTCCTTTCTTTGTCCCATCAAACGCCTCATTCGCCGTACGAGCGACCGCTTTATTAGATTCGCCTTTTGTTCTGTCGCGCGGTTTTAATTGAGTTAAGTTCTCCACACTAGCTTGTCTCCTAACTCTCTGTTGTCTGACCCAAGCGGCAAAGTATAAATGATTTCCCAGCCACCGCTGCGCTGTGGTTTGAACGATTCCGATCATTCTCAATCAACCACTCACCATACCCAACTTCCTCAAATCCTCCCATATCGCTCCCAATACCACGGCAGCCAAGAATATGGATTACACTGACACCGCCAACAGAGCCTGCCAAGATGCTCCTTTGGGTACCTACCAGAATCCTCATCAAACGGGTCTCGATATTGAACATTTGGTGTCGATCCCAGAGAATTTCCAAATGTCCAATGCTCCAGACGTAGTGGATGCTTTTGAATGGATAAGAGAACAGTCTCCTGGGATTCGGCGCTGTGTTGACCACTTGGTCGATATCGTAAAGGAGGACTCCCAATATCCGGTCCGGAAGTATCAGCGAGTGAAAACGGCACTGCTTTATCTTGTCCGAGAATATACACTGTGGGGGTGTATCAAGGAGGATAATGCCGTGGAGAGGAAGAAGTGGATCAAAGCTAACAGAATGTCCTGGTTGAGTAAGTTCATAAGCATCTTTGTATTTTACTCCAAGACTTGGCCTCGACATAGCATTTTCGTCCTTGTTATCGATTCGCTTTTATTCGATCGGATGATTCAATCTTTCGACCCTTTTGCTCTATGGTGTCCTGTCAAGTGCGGTCCGCTGACTCTTCGCACCGTTCCGCTCCGCCCTTATACAATCTCCCACGCAATCTGGCAATGTTCTCAATATCTCTCCCACTGCGTAGGGTACTTCCGAGATCACTGTGATTTCCCTCCATTTATCACGATATCAACCGACGATGTGGACTCTATACTTCAAACTCTCCTTGAACCTCCCTATCAGGGACGCCTGTCGATATTAGCCCCAGAGCTACGCAGGACCCTCCGTGGGCAAGAGGGACAAGGCCCTGGAGATTTTGACTCTGACGGAATTTCTTCCAGCGACAGTGAATTAGGCTCAGATCACACACCGGATCCTGCTATACTTGCATGGAGCCGCTCCATTGTTCCGGCAGGTTTCAGAGCTCCCATTGTACTGCATGGCTTAGGGCGGCACTCCACTTTCGACTTCAAGCAACCTCCTTCAGCCAATTCTTCCGACAAAGCTCTGGTCTCTGATACACCTGTGGACGATATCAACAGGTCCGATACTGAAGAGGGGGTCCTGATGGAAAACGAGCATCTGAGCGATGTCCAGGATCTTGAGCAAGAGGTCGTCAATACTAGGCCTGGCGTGTTCAGTTCTTCTCAGGATCCATCTCACACGCCAAACCTCCGGCTGCAAGAGATGATTAATCCAAACTCAGCCGCTGACACCACCCCCATCGCGAGGCTCGCCAAGTCCAAAGCAGCGTCAAGTGATCTCGGTTCGTCGACTCCCGCCACTTCTGAATGGGAGTTAGAGGCTGTTGCTACCTCGACAACCGATGTTGAGATCAGCGAAGGGGGTTTGGCAGGTGGGCGCACCACTTCGCCACTTCACACATTGCTTCCGGGCCCAGAACATCGGTTTCCTGGCGAATGGGGTTCCGACGCCGACGAGGACTCGATCGATGTGCTGGTGCCCACTCGCCCTCCGAAGTCGCCCAGGTCGCTCAAAGTTCCATTTGTGAGCTGTGCCTCACCAAGATCGTCTGTCCATGCAACCTCCCAACAAGACTCCGGCACAAATTTGCTCTCTGGTCATACGCCTCCACTTACCAGCTCTCATACAAGGTCTCGCAATGCTTTGATGTCTAGTCGAAAGCCTCCTCCGTTGCAACTGGAGCGTACCCGCGAACCTTATCCACTAGAGTGGAAGAAAGGATTTGAGAGTGAACATGGTAACGAAGACTGGTCCAACTGGGGAGCGGAGCGGCTCGGCGGCTCCACGGCGACCGAAGAGCGTTTTGGCTATGGCGCCCTCAAGGATGCCCCCCTACCTGCGACACCAGCCACAGCTGTGATGTTGACGCATATGGTGGCTGGGTACTCGCCTACAAACGATAACTCGTACGAGGGGCTAGAATATACTAGCGCGTAGGCTCGTGAGGACGTCAATAGGCTGATCTATGTGTCGAGACTTCTTATTCTTGTTTCCATTCCACTCTGAACTACTCTCTCCGGATCTCTTGAGTGATCCGTGATCATACACCTTCCTCCATAATTTCAATTTGCTTCATCAACATCGCTCTCGAGCGCAATAGTTGTGACTGAACTTTGACAAATTCCTCCTAGGAAAGCCGTTATGGCCAGTAATATCGACTACAGCCCTCCTCATACTGGAAGCTTGTGCGCCTTTGAGACAATCTTACATCAGCAAAGGAAGGAATGGTATTATGATGTACGAAACAGGAAGAAATCGATAACGATACGGAAAGCAAATGACAATAGTGACTACCCAGCTTCCTTGGCTGGAGCCTAACAACAAGTGTGCCAAAAATGACGAGAGAGAGCGACAGAAAGCGCAAGAACGATTAAGCATATACGAAGTGAGACCTTGGATAGCAAGTGAATTAAGTGAGAAGACTGCTAATGGCGTAACGTGATGTGAAGACGACCGTGGGGCGACAGAAAGCGTGTTGGGGAGTTTCATACCCAGGCGTATGTGGTTTCCACTAAACGTAGTGGACCTTCCTATCCTCGCCAGGATTTGCACTAGTATCGTCGGTATCGATTGTGTAGGCAGGCGTAATGTGCTCGCCAATACTGCGCTTATATGCCCCATCGTCCTCACGACCATCCATACTGGACATGACGTATGTCTCGTGGCTAACATAGACGCCGCTCTCGGGAGTCACTGCGTTCTGTGAGGACTGGAGTGAGCAGTAGGTACGAGTCAGTTTCATGGAAGGGAGCAGTGTGGGCGTACCTCACGAGGCGACTCCATGGCCTCATCATCTCCCATGCTCTGGTTTGGCGCGAATTTGAGGGAGTGTAGGCCCCTTGGATGGGCCTTGCTCCCAGCAGGCGATGTACCAGCCGTGATGCGTGTACCGCCATTGGGCTGGGCGCCTGAGCGATCCAAACTGCGCGCGAACTCCGTCGTTCCAAGCCGTATCGAAGAAACGTTGCGATAGGTGTTGCGGCTGTTGAGAAGGTAGAGGAAACTGTTGGAGTAGACTTTGCCGACGGCCATAACAGGGACAAGATGCATGTCAGTCCCAGGGATGAGGAACAGGAACAGGCAGTCCATGAGAACAGTGGCGCTGGTTGCTGCTCCAGTCTCAAGCTAAAGCGAAGAGTGGTTAACTGAGTGTTCGAATATTAGTCGCGAAACCATGAAACGCACAATAGATCGATTGATTTTAGTAATCAGCGTATCCGTGTCTTTGAACCCAGTCTTCGATTGGCTCAGTGACCATATCATGATGACCATGATGGAGACCTAATAAATAAAAATGCGGGGATACGGTCATGTTCAGACAATTTCGGGTGAAAGCGTGATCGGGTCTCACGTCGCATAGCATTGCGAAGATAAACCATACAATCGCAATATGCTGAAGGGTAACATTATCCGCCCTGGTAGCAAGTGTGAGTCAGGGATAGATATTGTGCCGCGATCCCTAACATTCGGCAGCGGCATGGTGGGACTCACGTTGAATTGGCCAGGAAGGAACCGATACCGGCATAGATGCCGAACGCTAGACAAGGCACCGCACGGCGTCAGCGGCCAATGGGTTACGGTAAGGGTCCACGAATGCTTACCTCCTTGCACAATTGCGAAGGCGATGACCATGAAGCTCCACCACTTGACCTTGGTGATGATCCAAATCCTGCAACGAGGGAAATTAACAGAGTGGACAACGCCGCACGGGCTGCTCTAGTGATCTTCCGAGGCTTGACACACACCTCCAGGCATAGAAACCTAACGGGAATAGACACGCGATAAGTTTCAATTGAATAGCGAGAAGCGCACTGGGGTGTGAGAGTTGACGACGAGGAAGTACGCACCTTGGACGATCCAGGATACTGGTACACTGTAGAAGGGAATACTTGATAGCGCCCAAATGGATGCACCGAGGAATGTGAAGTCCCCTAATATACATGGATAATAAAGCATAAGCTGGGACGATCACCAGAGTCAAGTCGCGAAAAGACGCACCAAAGTGGGTGACGGAGTATTCCCAAGTCTGGAGGGAAAAAAATGCCGTGTTAAAAGGACGGTGCAAGTTATGGACGTTATGGCCACCGACCATGAACATCATTTGGGCTAAGAGGATAGAGCTGGTTAATCAACGAGCGCTTGGGCCATCAATGCGGCGGAGCGCTTACCACTTTGTGCGACGTCGATAATGAGCGTTAGAAGCACGAGAGCCCTGATCCCTAATTACAAGTGGCGTAAGATTATTATGGTGAGGCCCTAGCACTCTTATATGCATTGTACGGACATAGCGGGTCGCGGAAGTTTTGGAAGTACTGCATCAGGCGAGCGAGCTTGAGTTTTAGCATGAACAAACGAGTAGTAACCAGATTTCTCACCTGTCCGACCTGGAGGAAAAGAACTCCAAGCAGAATACTATTGAGGAAATTCCCTGTATGCGCCCCAAAGCAGGATGATAAGTTTTCAGATCCCGCCACACGCATGTTTTAGCCTCGCAAAGCTCACCAATTTGCATGGGCCCCAGCCTGGAATATGGTTTTGGTCAGAATCGTCTAGTTATACTGGGCATGGATGGTATTGGGCGTACGTGAATCGGATTTCGTGGAGCTGAGCAGGGGTGAGATCCAACGGCGACGTCGAGAGTGCTGGCATGGCGTCGGGAGTCGTGGGGCCGAAGCCTGGAAGTCTGGTTACACTACAGATTCGCGGTTTCGTGAAGAGGAGAGAGATGTAGCTGGAGCTGTGGAGAGTGAAACGAAGGGGGGGAGGAGCAAATCTTGCAGGTCAATTAGTTATATAGCGAGTGCCGAATTTCCAGGCCGAGGCCGCTTTCCGCACATGGGAGATCTGCTGAGCTCGGGGGAAATGCAAGTTCAGAGAGATCTGACTCGCGGGTGTAACTAGCCTAACTAGACTCCGCTACCTTTTTAGAGCTTCGTCGGTTCTTGATGGGAGAAGTGGGTGGAGGGGGTGGGAAACCGCTGTTTGGGAGTCGATCTCCGTAACTCGTTGGAGGACCGGAACAATTCACTAGGACACGTGCACGTTGGCGTCATTGAGACAGTAACACGGTGGTCGGGATATATTAATCCGGTTTCAGGGTACCTTATGAAGGGTCGGCTCCAAGAATTGTGCGGGTCAATCTTCTGGATGCCTACATGCATCCACCGGCACAAAGGTTGAACCTGTTGTCGGTGACCCCGATAAGATCAGACGGCAAGTGCTACGAGCCACAGACGCCACATCTTCTAACGAGAAAAATCGCCAAGAGCATAATACTTAGCGGATCGGGAGTTTCCAGTAATATTATCATTTTATTATACTCGTGTTCATTAGCTTGGTGCGTTCTGGAACCATGCAGCCTAGTGCGCTTGATGGTTTTATCCGGACAAGATGGATGACCGCCAGGCGGAGAGGACAGGCGGATGGGATGAGAGGATTTAGCGGGACCAAGTAGTTACAGAACGAAGGATATTCAGGTACGGCATGAGTGGGAAAGGGGCTTTTCGGGAAAGTTGAGCAGGGCGTAGGATATAACAAGCAGCCGACGGCATGGTTCACCAGACCCTCCACCACTCGAGGTTCTAGCTCTTATTGAGCTGCTCCCAAGCAGACTCACAGCTTGCGGGGTCAATGATCGGAATAATTTCTTTGTCTTCCTCCGTGGCGCATAATGCATCGAGAGACTCAGAGCTGGGCAGTCCTTTGGCGTCGCATGTCACTGGCACAGGGGATTTGTCGGCTCGGGATACGGCGCGACGAGCGGGCCCTTTGCTAGGTTGTGGATATGGGGGTGAAGGAGGCTGCTGGGATGGTAGCGGAAAGTGGCTTTTTGACCGCTCGTCGACCGCCTGTCGTGACCTTTCGGTTCTTCTGATGGTTGTGTTTGCGCCTTGTCGATTCAGCATTATCGAGGAGGATTTTTGGATGTTGGAAGAAGACATTTGTTGAAGCGAAGGTGTGATGATGTGAGTGAGTTGTGGTCTTCCCGTCGTCTTGTGGTGCTGCTCTTGCTGCTCTGAGAGTAGTTGTTGGTGAAGTCGGTCGAGAAAAACGGTCTTTATATAGGTTAACGAAGGCGCAGAAAACCACCAACGGAACGGTGCAGAATTTTCGACGCTTTATCGAGGTGGTTCAACCACGCCTGGCCACGACGTGCAGCAACACATGTCGTCACGGGTACAAACACTCCATGACTCCTGAATATACCCTAGCATATGGAGCACTGAATGCTAGAGGGGTAGATGAGAGGCCATCGAATAACTTAGAAAGACTCCAAAAAGAACAGAAGGCTGGCTCAGATTGTTGCGGTTTGGCATTGCTGTAGGTTTCGGTCCCGAACCCAACGCCACTCATGCCATAGTGTTGGGGTCACACTTGCAGCGCGAGCTTTGATCTCGCTTTATTATTAAGACCTTAGTTATGTAATTCTGATGGGTATTGTACAACATACTTTGACCTTCCATAAATCTTATCATCAACCTTGGCGACTATGGTTGCTCTCAGCCATTCTCTCTCCGCAGGAAAGGTTTGCCTTCTGGTTTCTGCTCCCTTGTCGTACCCAGCAAAGGTATTCTCCGAAATACACCACCCTAAATTCGTTCGATCTCACGACGAAAGGAATAGCGACTCATTTCAGCACATGATGACCTCTAGACTTAACTCCGCTTTGTGCTACCAGTCTCCCGATACTATGGACAAGGACTCTCCTTGTTCCATCTCACCACCGAGAACCACAATACAAAGAATAGCATAAGATTACGACTACCTGGGCTCGACTACAACTCTACCATCCTATAGTCACCCACATCCTGAGATACAATATGCCTCCCAACGTTCACTATTCAGCCAGCACCCCTTCCTCTCCCAAGATATCCGTAAGTTTTCAGATACTATCTAATACTATGTTTTCGATTCTCAGTGGTCGAAACTCGACCCGTAATGAAATCATGCTCCTGCACCCTCGTGCCGCCAAAGAATCAGGCCTTGCACACCCAAGTCGATGCCAACTCCTACATCTCAATCACAAACGCTTCTTCGCCGACAAGTGTACTCCAGCATTCTATCGCTCATCCTGCAGCTGGCGCCACTAACCGTGAACCGGTATCATACCAACACCACACGCTTCCGCGCTCACGCAAAGCTCGCATCGCCGTTCTCCGCGTCGGCAGTCCCTCAATACAAATATTTCCACCCCTCTCTCCTAGCTTACTGGCTAATTCCAGCACAAGTGCCCCTCAAGCGACTGGTTCCAATGAGGGTCTCAATTCTCACGCCTCGACGGAATCGCCTCACAAAATGGAAACCGGCAATGCTTTTGGCGAAATAGGCAACATGAAACGTCGTCGGTTATCGTTGTGCGAGTTTCCTGACGAGGAGACGTGGCTCGTTGAACCAGGCGAGCCGATCCCGATCCCACACTATCCTGGCGAGTCAGATTACGGAGGGTCTGAAGAGGATGGTGAGGATGGGGAATGGGAGAGGGTGAGAAAGTCCCTGTTATTGAAGGCACGGGCTAGTGCTGTGACGGTGGCGCATGGTGCAGGTACCAAAAATAGCGTTGACCAAGAGCCTCGAAGCTCTGCCTAATGGCATGGAAGGAAACCTGCTGCAGTCTTATCACCAAATTATCAACTCTCTTCGTCCTTGCATTCCAAAGTCTCGCAAATATGTCATCGTCAAATATATACCTTTCGGCGATCATACATCCTGATCTCCACAATAATGTGCCCCATCTTGCCCAAACCTCTTTGGCACTGAGAAGAGACGATATTATTGATATCTACACCATGATGCTTGGGTTACATGTACAAATTTTCACGAATTTGGCAACGCACTGCACTCTACATCTTTTGAACGAGGCAACAATTGGTGACTATGAGTGCTCAGTGGCAATCAAGTGCGCACCACGTTCGGCAACCATGAGCACGGGAATTTGAGTATGAGAGGCAGGGATGTATGGCTATAGAATACGAAAGAAAAATCAGCGGTGCGCTAATGCATTGTGGGGAATATCGACACTCACGAAAACGCTCGCATCTATGACGCGAAGACCCTTCACTCCCTTGACCTTCATGTCCGGATCCAGGACGCCGTTCGGGCTACCCTTCGCGCTGATGACAGCAGTGCTCGTCGGGTGCCAACAAGAGACTAGCATATTCTCTGAGCTTTTCGTGCGAGGGAAAAAACTGTTCAGGATCTGCGCACCTGCGTTATTCTTGGCATGACCTTCGATTTCTTCGTCAGTCTTTAGTTGAGCAAGAGCGCCGTATTCTTCGATAAAGTAATCCTAAATTGAGAACATGTGGAGGTTCCATCAGCAGCTTTCCAACCACTGTCAGAAAGGACCAAGTTTACCTTGGTTCCAGCATTCTTGATGAGGTCTCGAGCTTTTTTGACAGCCTCCCTTGCAATGTAAAGATCATGCTTGGTCCCAACGAGATTCGGGTTAATAGCCGGGAACTCGAACGGATCGTTGGAAGTAATCGTGACAGACCCGCGAGCGTGCGGAGTCAAGGTCAAGGTGGCGCAGCTGAAATAGTTGCCCGGATCAGTCGGTGGATGGCCTTCAACGTACCCATCTGTGAACAGGACCTCGATATGAGGTGCGTTTTGACCCGCAGAGATGTCCTTGAACTCGTTCCAGATGGATGCGTCGTCTGGTACACGCCAAAAGCCGACGCCTTGTCCGAGGGTATTAGCAAGAAGACCGGATTTGTTAGTGGCGAACTTTTCTCCTTCTTGTTGCCCGAACGATTGATCCTGAAGAAGAGAGTCAAAGGTGTTTTTGTTGTTGACCCTCCACTGTCACCGTTTGCGTCAATCATTATTGCAGTTCTCTTCTAGAAAGGGCGGGAAATCGCCCTAGACTCACATGGGGTCCGAATAGAATATGGTGGTCCTGCATATGCTTGCCCACATCAGGAAGGTCTTTGACGATGGGAATCCCGAGCTTGGTGAGTTCCGCAGCGTCACCGATTCCAGAGTGCAGCAAAATATGCGGCGAGCCAATCGAGCCACCGGAGATGATCACTTCCTTCTTCGCCTTGACCTGGAATCGTGGAGCTAGGGGGGATACGTGAGCTCACAGTACACATTGACCATTCTCGAACTCACATGAGGCATCTCGCGCGTACTCCACTCCAGTGGCTACGGGAATATCACCAGTGGTATCGAATAGGATTTTGGTGACTTGCGCAGACGTTAGGATGTCGAGGTTAGACTTCGGAGTTGCAAGATAATCAGCAGGAGTGCTGCGAATCCCGCCGCCATTGGTACCCTAGAAGCATACATTCACTCAGTGGATCTGATATTGATCCTAAGGGAGAGCCGCATACCGGAAGCCAGCCAACACCCATCATCTCACCATCATTGACGTTGGTGTTGAAGATTCCCTGTTTCTTCGCAGCTATATTCCGCTAAGAAGGACGAATTTCACAGTATGAAGTCAAGGCTCTCACCTTCAATAATAAGCTTGGGACCTTCGGTAGGCTGGTTGGCGATCGCAATACGAATAGGCCCATCAGCGCCGCTGCTAGTGGTATCGAAATCTTGAGTATAGTCCCAGCCGCTTGTCGGAGGAACGAAACGTTCGAGCTATTGGGTGACGACATGATCAATTTTTCATGGTATGAGAATCATTCCTTTCGTGTGATTGCTCAAGCACCTTCTTTGCGAATGGTAGCATGTTTTCCCATGACCACCCTTCATCACCAGTGTCTCGGGCGAGACGATCCCAGTCCGATGTGGGTCCACGAAGGGCAAATCTATTCGAGGAGGAGGCCAAGCGAGAAAGGATGGTTATTATTAGACGCCTCCTTCATTATGGGTGGGATAAGCGCACAAGATGTTCGTCTGGAAGGTGCCTCCAATAGCCTTGCCGCGGGGATACGGAATTATACGGTCATTGAGCCCTTGTTGCGGCGTGAGCTGGTACTGCCAGTTGAATTCAGGGTGACTCGACGCATGGATTCCAAGGAGTGGGACGATGATGTGTTCGATGGGCTGCTCTCTACGCAAAGGATTGGCTCATTTACTGGGACTTCTGGCACTCCAGGGGCTGGAGCACGCACATTTTCCCAGCTTCGACGAGAAGGACGGAGAAGTTTGGGTTTTCTGCCAGTCTAGCTGCTACAGTTGCTCCCGCACCGGCTAGATCGTTTCCAAAAAAAAAAAAAATCAATTACTGCATGCACCGGGTGGGTAGGCACTTGTAGGCTTTTACATACCACCAACGACGATAAAATCATACTCTTTCTGCGCGGCAGCTTCGTGGGTGATAGGTGTCGACATTATCGAGAAAAGGGGGCTCAAGTGGGATCATCATGATTTAAAGGGTGAAAAAGGGTCTTATAGGAGCAGCTATAGTGCTCAACCGGCGGCGCCAGCGGAGATTGCATAACCGTGCCCTCGATCGTGTCAAGAATCCCACCGAGCGGCAGCTGGGCGTATTGACAGGATATTATAGCTGGACGATAGGACCGGTCGATAAAGCCCTAGGAGAACTAACGGTGTCTTAACTGATTCGCCGAGAGACGTGCAGGAGTCAAGAACATGTGAACTTTGTTTTGTGAAGTACAACTCCACTTGGCCGTCGGACTGAAGTGCATCGATATTGTCAAACTGAGCCTGATTTGCCAGAGGTTTATATATAGCTACACACTCTAAAGCCTAAGAAATGCGCGTAGAATAATGCGATGGGACTTGTATTTAACGAAGCCCAGCGTCCAGAGCCTCACATGGTGGTGGAAGAAGAAAGCGCCTGACAGGTTGTTGGCGTGTGTTGAGAAATTCCCACGCTGTCAGTCATCTCCCGACATTTCACTTCAATGTCTGCCGTCCTTAGAGGCTATCGTTTGCAACTAAGCTTTACCGAGTGCCTAGAAAGAAGTTTCTCAGCGGTTCTAACCCCATTAATTTCCAAGTTAATGAGTTCTCAAGTGGGATTGCGACCAGGCAACTTGAATGGCCTCATCATCCACGTAGCGCCAAGCAGTGCATGTACGATCTAGACTATGCTTCTTCAGGCAGAGCTGAATTCATCAGAAAACTTCTTTGTGCCGTAATGAAATACTCATTCGCCGCAAGTCGTGCCAAAAGAAGAAAAGAGGCTCTTCAACATGTCAAACTTGAACGAACATGATTCTCAGTCTGTCGACGCGTCGATCAGCTCCTCATTTGGCGCGTGGGCCGTCCGCCAAATACCATACCTTTTGCTTTCCTTCTTTACCCCAACATCCATCAGCCTCTCGTTCTCTCGCCGAAGCCCAGCGTGCCCCCTACCACCGACTCAGTGTTTCGTTAGTGCTACCAGCAAGGGATGGGCTATCCCAAGGTGCGCAAAGTGTATTCTCAATCCTTTTCGTGCGTTGATTGGAGCTCTTCAGGCTCGGTTTGTAGATGAACCCCCGCCGTTTCTCATTTGCCCGCTATGCGTCGCGGTGTACAAAGACCCCTCGATTGTGCGCGCCTTCCGCTCCCGACTCACACTTACTCGCCCCCATTCTCACACGAACTGAAACACAGATATGCAAAAATCAGCACCTCATTTGTCGGGAATGTATTCCCTTCGCCGAAAACTGTGTCTTATGCCGAGAAGAGCTCGACTTGAACGTCTCACAGTTCAAGATCGATATCAATACTGACCGCTTCGTGAAGTTGCTTACCATGAAGTGTAAGAACGAGCGAAATGAGTGCCCGTGGACAGGTTCAGTTGATGAAGAACCCAGTCACGTGGAACAGGTACGCGGCAATGGATTTTGGGCACAAGCAGACACTCATTGATACTTGTTTCGTTTTTCGCCGGATTGTGGAATAGTGTGGATTCAAACCCACCAAGTGCCCTAATCAAGTAAGTTGTTTGGCGAACCCTTGGAGACGTACGGCGCCCCCCTTCCGATCAACTCACCTCCGCATTGCCAGCCTTGTGACCTCATGCTTTGCCGTCAAGACTACGACCAACACCAGAAAATATGCCCCTACGCTCTCCATCCTTGCAGAAACGAGCCGTTCTGCTCACGTAAAGTCGTGCAATCTGAAATGATCAAGCATGCGCTCAATTGCGAGTGGAATCCGTACGTCATTCTTTTACCACTATTTTTCCGTTCTTAATGAGCTAATGTGCTCTTATTGTTCGCCTACCTTGGCGTTCCGTCCCCTTCATAAGGTGCTCGTGGGCGGCAAAAGATGGCTGCCCGTTTCGCGGTCCGGCAGCAGCAGTTGCCTCACATCAGCTTTATTGTTCTAAAGTGCATCGAGAGGCAGAAATCCTTCGCGCGCGGGTCATCGAGCTCGAAAAAGAGCTCGAATTTGCTAAGGAACAGACTTCTGCTCCCCCTGCATCGTCCGTCGAAGATGTCGCGATTGCAAGCTCTCATTTGACTCCTCCCGCGAGCGAGAGTGACATACCGGTAGAGTCTCCTGGGGAATCAATCAAGCCTAAAATCCTTACGCCATCCCCCTCTCCAACATTCACTGAATCACGGCGGGTTACGGCTTACGCAGATGCTCGTGCCCCCGAGTTTGGAGATGGCGCGGCGCATGGCAATGACGAAGGAATAGATGGAGAATATTCGGGCTCGAAAGGAGAGATTGTCAGCCCCTCTCGTGGACGAGGACGAAGTCGTTCGTTATCGGCTCGTCCACCTCATGGGATTCTATCGTCTAGCGCTCGTCTTTTGGCGCGTCCTCCGCGAGATATTGGTCAGGCTACTCCGCTTGGGCCCGAGCAACCGCATCACACGGATACACGAGCCGGTTCGGTCCCTGTCCGCCGCTCGGAAGCGCAGGGTTCTTGGTATCAGCATCAGTGCCTTCCATTCACGATTCCCCCGTCTCAAAGCAGTTCTGCAGCCACCCCGCTCCCATTTCCGACTACTTATCCGCCGTGCTCTCAGTCGCAATTTGGCCCGCGCCGCGCTGCTCCACTCCTACAGCAGCCGCACCATCCTCATATGCCACAACCATCCTACATGCCTTATCAATCATCCCGCTCGGCCACCTTTCCCCGTCCTCTTCTTCCGTCCCAATCCGCGCCTCAGATGAGTGATCCGAGCGGCGTCAATCCTCACGTACTCCCAACGAAACCAAGACCGTTCATGGATCTTTTCATCTCGACTTCGAGGACGAGTGAATCTTCTCCCGGCACGGGCCAAGTCGATCGTGAGAGTGACAACGTGGATCGAATGAAGATCGCTAGAGTAGTTTCAGCCTCTGGGTCTCTCCCATCCCCGGAGTCACCGATTGCTCCCGTCAGCACTTCCGGTAGATCACGCCAAGCGAAAGAGAGTACGGTAGGTACCGAAGAATCTGAGCGCGTATGGATCAAGAGGAGCGAGGTGATTTCGAGAGGTGGAAACGCTGAGGGTGTAGCCACTACTTCTGCTAAAGCTCCGTTCCCAACCCGCTTGGAGGCCCAATCCTCGGGTGCAAAAAATGAAGTGGAGGCCACCGTGCGAGCAAGCCAAGCAATACACGTAAAGACAGAGGAAGAAGCAGATTCAGGTTCACCTCCAATTATTACCCGTGCCGCCGACTTCGCTCCCCATTTAAACCTGTTTATTCCTGGCCCTCACTCGAAAATCTTCACCCGCGCAGATTCGACACAGACTCCACTATCACTGAATGCTCCCGCTGAGACGAAACTGTCTCTTTCTGGCTCTACTATGAGCCGTGGCCTCTCAGCGTCAGCTCTACTCCACCCGTTTCCACCAGCTCAGTTACCAAAATCGACTTCTAGCTTCGGAAAGGCTAGCAATGAACGCCCATTTGTTCCGGGTCCCCGATCTCAAGCGTTTGTTATCGGCGTGAACGGTGCAACGCGGAAACGCAAGCACGATATGCTTTCTTCCACTCCTGTGTCTTCCAACGAATTCCCCCACAAGAACAAGATCGAGGATGGCGCTACTGCTGATGAGATCGCTGACGGTGAAACCTACGCTTCGAAGCGCGACAAGATCGTAGTGCCGGGTCCTTCTCTGGATGGGAAAGCTGATGGCGGGAAGACTATCGACCCGCGTCGACGTTCTGCCACTGCGAGGGCCCATCCTGCTCAGATTGCAGAAGCTTCCGGCTCAAATAGAGGTAGAAGTACGGAGCTGCCGACGGGTACTGAAAACGAGCACAGAGTTACTGAGACGGAGCTGGCTCCGCACATTACTCCGTCAACGAGTTCAGCAGCTCCTGGCGTTGGCACAAACGGGATCGGCAGAGGTCATAAAAACGCTGCTGGGGCGAGCGGGATGTTTGTCCCAAGGGCGAAAAGTGGTGGCCGTTTATCGCTAGCGCGAGGCTCGGGCCTGGGACGTGCTCATGCCCACCGTGATCTTGGAAAACACATGGGAGGTGGTTCCCAACGTCCTAGATCAAATATGATTCTGCGTTCGAGAAGCCACGTGAAACTACATCCATCAAGATCTAAATCTTCTCTCAGACCCCAAGGCTCGTCTACCAAATCAGGACAGGCCTCTCCTAGTGTCGAAGATGAGGACATCACCGAACTTATTGTTACTAAGCAACCAGGCTCACCAAGTCTAAACCAAGAATCAGACGAGGATGAAGAGAATCAACTGTTGATTATTACTGTCACTGAGTCACCTGCGGTTGCGTCAATGGTCATGGCACCTCTCGCTGCCTCGGCTGCTGCGAGCAGAGCTGACACAGCGAACACCTCCACACCCAATCCTACCGGTAGATTCCCGCACCATCTAGCTACTGGAAGTAGCATATCCAACGCCGAGCCGCATAATAACAAATCTGTTGCAAAATCTCATGAGCCCCAGCTTCAACAAACATTTTTGGACGATATTATGCCTATTGGTAGTAGCCCTGCTAATATGTTTGCACCTGCTGCCTCCAGCCTTCATACATTCCAAACTCTTCCTAGCACCGACTTCCCACTCAATGAGTCCTCGTCTTTTGCCGATGTCACTGGTGGGAATAGCGAACACAGTACTGACCTTCCTCTTCCCTTTCCTCTTGGCGCCGTTTCCTCATCAACTCTCCCCTCATCTTCCGACACTTTCCAGCTTCGCCAGCCTGTACCCTTTCCCCTCGCGGATCGCCTTGGCATCCTCGACATGATTCATGGCGTGGAAGGGCCGCTTAGCCCTACCTCTACCTCTCAGGTGCCATCAAATGATGCCGGTGACTTCGTCAACTTGTATCTGGGTGGGGATGGAGTAGATTCTAAAGGAGCCGGAGGCGATGTAGACACACCCGTCGCTCCCTCCCTTTGGTGGTGTTGAATGGTTGCCAGATGATGTTCACTGCGCCTCTTCTCTTGCTCTTAGTTTTTCACAATGACGTTCTCGTTTTTATCTATATCATCCGTGACGTGTCTCTGCTACTCTTGGCTTCATGATTTCGCTATCTTCTTGCTCAATCAGCTACGAACTTGCTTGACCCTCAATACTGTCATGATTTATATTCGCCACTCCCTCCTGTTTGCGGCATCGTAACTTGCAAAAACATTGAATAATTATACTCCTCCAGGCACGCTGAGTGCCTGGGATCTGTGATATATACCTACCTCACTGTACATCCGCGCCTGACAAACGTTCGTCCTTATTGGCCAAAAAATACCTGGTCATCGCTTTTGCTCTCTGCGGCTGTACTTTGCTCTTATGTTGCCGAACGTGTTACTGGTCCGCGTGCGGCAAATGTGTTATTACAGTAACACCACACCCTAGGCAGCTGACATGCCTCGGCTAGTTGCCTATTCAGAAAACAATTTTCTTGCCTTGAGCAGGAAGTATTCCTATTTGCTCTTTTTCTTTGAGTTTCCTCTTTGCCTCCCATGAGGGATGCAATTTCTCCTCTGACTTGGGTGCCGAATGGCCTGGGGCAGCTCTTTTCGATTCTGCAGGTCGGCTCCCTCGTCCCCGTCCAAGGCCTCCCGCACCTCTCCCAGCAGCATTCCGATTCTCCGCACCACCTTTCCAGCCGCCATCAAGTCTTGTAGGGACTTGTGATGAAGGTGTCATGGAAGCCCCTCTCCTCTCGCCTCGGCCTCGGCCTGCTCCTCGGTTAGCGTCTCCAGCGCCAGATTCAGCAGCAGCGAGTCGGGCAGCAGCGCGGGCTTTGGCTGCGAGCGCTTTGGCTTCGTTAGCGGCTCGTTCTTCCTCTCGTTGCTTCTTCACATGATTCGCGTTACGTCCGAATTTCTTCTCCCATATCCTGTGATGTGAGGGCCGTCAGCACAATGGATAAGATGCCATATGATGGATGATGCAGCAGGGTGTAGATGAGGCAAGGATGCTCTACATGGAGTGAAGTAAAGAGATGGAACGTACGCTTTCCGAGCCCGTTGGCCTCGTCGGTTCTTCCGGACTTTATCGACGCCAGGAGCCTCTACCTCCGGCCCGCTCCACGACTCGGCGTCGGAATCATCACCTCGAGTAAAACCCACCTGGAGCGATGGCAAGAAGCGATTTGCGCCCTGGCGCCCATCATCGTCGACACCGTCCTCGTCCTCACCGGAGTAATCGATCGCAGCAGGGTCAATCGCCTCGTCTGACTCGTCAGAGTCCTCAGAATCGGAATCTGAGTTGGCCATAGCGATAGCGCGTGCACGTTTGGGTGGACGAGATGTGGAATGGGCCGAAGAAACAGAGCCAGATTCCCAGCCTGCTGCGTCTGCTTGAATATCCATATCGTCGTCGTCTTCATCAGATGAGGCTGTCGCAACCAGTCCGTCGTCGTCGTCGTCATAATCCTCGGGTAAGAGAGTACCCATTGAGCGTTGAGCTTTCGTTGGTGTAGGTTCCTCTTCCTCAGAATCCTCGTCGTCGTCACTATCATTAGAAGAGTCGGTCCCATCCTCAGAAACTGGATGGACATTGGGCGTAGACGGCTCAGCAATAGCCCGTAGAGAGTCGATGATGGATTTGATCCCATCTGCTAGGACCTTGGCACTGAGCAGTCGACTTTCGACTTTCTTGACAAGAGCAGAGTTGCCATTGGGAGCTTTGGATAGACTGGGATCGTTGGGTGGGAGTACGTTCTCGATAGCATTTCGCGCCGCAGGGATCTTAGACAGATGGTCTTTATTCAGCTTAGTGTGAAGTGCTGTCAGAGCAATGGATTCATGATCGATTGTCTATGGAAATCAAGCATTTAACAAATCGGCCCATGACTTGACGAATGGGGAGACGAGACATGGAACATGTTCACCTTGAGCACCTCGAGCTCGGCCTCTGCGGTGGCCAGTGACGTATCGGTCGATTGTGAAGCTTGTTTTCTGCACCAAAAAATGCTTTCAGCAGATCGTTTCTATACGCAGAAATTCGAACGTGCTCACCTCAACGACTTCAGTTTCTTGATCGCTCTCCTCATCTCAAAGTCCTTCGCCTTTTTGGCAATAGCCTTGGCTTCTTTCACCCCATGGTGCTATTCGATGCACATTAGATCACGATGAGAGGTCCAGTTCGTCATCGCATAATGACAGGTTTACTGACAAGTTTTCCTCGCAGGACCTCCTCTAGTGGCGGGGTAGCTTTTGCTCGAGCAGGCTAAAAACCGCCAATTAAGACACAAGAAGCGTAGCTCCCGTAGAGAATAACAAGTACCTTGGTCTTCTTTTCGGGTCGCTTTCGCTTTTGGCCAGCTTGTGCCGAAATGTTATCAGGCGACATAGCGAGCAGGGAGTTAAGCGCCGGATTTCCTTTTTCGGGCATGCTGAATCTACGCCACAGTGTGATGCAGAAAGTCCATGAACGCCCCTGATTACAACGTTTCTCTTCATAGTAAAGAATACCATGGACTGCAGTCATGGATTTTATTGAGCGTCGAACCTTCCAATGTGTTGTCTTTGCTGCTTTGTTCCCCGCCAACCACTTGGATTCGACCGCTTCTGAAGCTCCTTTTGTGGCGTTTCGACCTTATAAGACCTATGGGATGCTTTCTCAAGGTACTGGACTACATCTCTCCAAACCAACACCTCCCCACCAGCGACCTGTATCATTTCATTTCACCAACATGCTCTCCAAAACCAGAGGGTTGCACGCCACTCTCCTTCTATCTTTCTCTATTCTCGTGAAGTCGGTACGAGGACACGGATTCGTGGGATCTATTAGAGCCAACTCTGTCAACTACACTGGTCAATATCCTATTGACGAAGACCAGGATCCGGTGTCATCGCCGATCCGGCAGGCCTACACTGAGGGACCTGTGCTAAATGTCAGCTTGACGGCCATAGCTTGTGGTGGGAAAAATAACACCCCTGCTGCTGAGATCGCTGCCGTGTCAGCTGGATCAACGCTTTGGGTGCAGGTGCGAGCTTTGGTTACTATTACTGTAACCGACACTTTTTTTTTTACCGGCGCTTCTGATATTGTTTAGTGGATTGATGGCTCTGGGGAGCCAACGTGGCCTCATGATACCGGTCCTCTTCTAACTTACATGGCACCCTGTTCATCTTCCTCTTGTCAAGATGATCCAACGACGCTCGACTTTTTCAAGATCAAAGAGGACGGCCAGGTTCCTGGTGACCCGACTCAGTGGGTGCAAGCAGAGCTCATGAACGGCACACAGTATCAGGTTGGTGTCTCTCTCTATCGATCCCCGACTCTGCCTAACATCTCAAATGTAGATTGAAATCCCACCTGGAATCCCTAATGGTCCCTACATCTTGCGCCACGAGATCATCTCTCTCCAGAACGCTATGAGCGGCGGGACCGGAGCTGAAAGTTATCCGTCATGCATTCAGCTCAACGTGTCGGGAAGCTCTTCCCCGCTTTCTCAGACGGCCTTTATGCAGTCTCTCTCGCTAAACTCGACCATTAAGCTTCCGGGTGGTTATAATCAGTCTGACTCTAGCTGGGTCGTGGATGTCTACACCAATCCTCAGTCGCTCAAATACACACCCCCTGGCCCCGGAATCGTCAACAGGCTGTTCCCTACTACTACGTCCAGCCTCGGTGCTATCCCCACATCCACTATCGTCGACAAATCTCAAAATACGACTACTCCTACAGGGACTAGCCCGTCAGTTTTCACAACCACCATCACTCAGGTCTTTGTGTTGACTCTCCCGCTTGGGGGCTCAAGCTCCGCTCCAAGTGCAACGCCCAGCACCTCTCTTGCAGCACGTTTTGTCAAGGGCCAAGTCCTGAACCCGGGTCTGCCATCTACGACGAATGACTCTGCCTCTCGTGCTTACGTTCCAGCTGCCCACGTACCATCCATTTCTCTCGCGTCGCACACATATTCGGCTGCTACCTCGACGTTGACCTCTTCTATCACCTACGAAACTTCGGCGAACCCTTGGTCATCACGAAAGGCTAAGAGGGGCTTGAAGGAAAAACACAGCATCCCATCCGCTCATCCGAACGCACCGAACCCTCGCCATCGTAGCCCTGTTCGTTGGGTGCCAGTCGAGGAAAATGAGACTGATGAACATCGTCATAAGCGTTCAGGAAATCGAGCTGCTAGGTCCAGGGCCAACGGAGGCGCTGGACTTCATGACGGCCATATTCGAGTCTGAATTGTGAGATGAAGAGTTCCGCTGGTGATCTGTGGCGTGCTTTGGCTCCCCGCTAATGCTATTAATACCGAGGTCTCCATGACACGTTTCTTCCCCACCTTCCCCGCCCCATTAATTATCTTGTCTCTCTATTTGATCGACATTCTTGTTCCATCATTTCTGTTGCTGTTCTTTTCTGTGCTTTATTAGTCTGCCTGTATATACTCAGTCCATGATGGAGCGCTTGACTGCTCCTTATCACTCTATGAACATCTGGTAGACCCATTTCCCAGTGGAGAGCAGCTTGATTTGATCGGTGGGAGTGGAGCGCTGGCGCATCCACGAAAATAATCATAGAGCAATATAGATACATAGCAACAGGCAACCGCAAAGCAAAGTCTGCTAACTTCGTTAGCTGACTGTAGTAAAATGTCCCAGGTGCAACAACGACAACACACAGAATCCCAGTCTTCAATACATAGTCCATCAGCTTAGTTACTTGGTCTGAGGATTCGGAGACGCAGGTAAAGCTCCCCCGTGCTCCAATCTCCCTAGCAGAATCATCGATCTCCGCGCATTGTCCTGGAAGCTGACATTGCTCATCCGCGATGCTGCCCTCGGGCCTCCTGCTATTCGTGCCATAGCAGGTGTGGCAGGTGGACTTGATGGCACTTGAGACATGGACGGCACGGCCGAGATGCGGCTGATATAGCTCACGGGCCTGCCGCGCGGATCATCTGCCCAACTTCGCCGAACGTTGTTGTAGTTGGCATGGGACGGCAGATGAGTGCCTTCGAGCCGGGCAAGTGATGCTTGTACACCGCCATCGACAGCAGCTTGGACACTACCCCGTCGGGACCCTGGTGCTGCTGCGCCCGCAGCACCACCCGTTCCGAAGAACGAGCTAAGTAGAAGGGTGCTGCCGCGCGTGTTGCCGTACTCAGGTGGAGGGGGGCCTGCAATTTCTCGATCCTCCACATCGCCTGTTCCTCGGAAGCCAACTGCGTTCGCGTATGTGGGCAGTGGGGGTCGACTCCAGGGAGCGAAGGGGATGTTCCGAGGGTTGGCTGCGTCTGGGTAAAGGAAGGCGATCCGCTCTGCTCGCGCAATGTACCAAGCACGCTCGAGAAGCAGCAGCATCAACAGAACCACAACCGTGAAGCCCGTATGGATAAAGATGAGGCCTTGGCCCATACCGTAAACGGTGGTGTTACTCGAATTGGTGCTGGAAGGGTCGGATTGGTCTGGGGCATCAGAGGAAGAGGTAGGGGTGGAGGAGGTGGAGTTGTTAGATGAACTTGATTTGTTTTGGTTGCTCGAAACGATTTTAATCGTCAAGACCCAGCTCACAATCACTCCGACAATCATTAAGAAAGTGAAAATGAGTCGTAGGATAGTGGGCAGGGTCACTCCCCAGTAACGCGGCATCGGATCAGATGCAGCGGGCGAGCGGCCGCGCAGCAGGTTAAGGGCGCCGTGCAGGACTTTGGATCGTTTGGTGCGGGAGTCCACAGAATTGACTGTGGGGAGGGAGGTAGTAGATGCAGCTCCAGCTGGGTGCGAAGTGCGAGAGGATTCATCGGACGAGCGCTCTGCACCAGCACCAGTATTTTCGGCAGGGTGTGGGCGCAGAGTCAAGTCCGCGGAAGAAGCAGAGGGGTCGCTGGAGAACCTGGAAGCTGGCTCGGTGATTGGAGACACATAGCCGAATTCTGCAATCTTGCGGGGCAGGGGACCTGCCTCTTGGCGGGGAGATTCAGGTTCATAGGCTTGCGCCGTGGATGGGCCAGCAATTGGAGAGGACATCGCGATTATAGCGCCCAGGCTTTATAACACTTAGTTGGGGGGTAGTAAGAGTGGCTCGCACTCGTCTTGCACCTTCATACAGGGAAGATGTGAGCCTTTGCCATGGTTCTACAAGGTAATAGGGTTATTCGTTGACGGAGAGGACTGCTCACCTGGCAAGACCAGAAAAAGAAGGGGCTGGTAGAGATGGCTAAGCAGTTGCTAGTGTGAATCTCGTCCAAAAGTTGCGCAAAAAACGTTGGAGAACGAAGAGAGACGATGAAAGGAAGGATAGTGGAAGAGAAAGGATCACAAGTACAGACTGCACAGGCTCAACATCAGGCCTCAAGTGCTCCTGAGCGCTGGCCTGGGATGAGATTGGTGAGTGGACGGACCGTAACAACAACAAGTGACGACAACAGATGGTTGCCAGCCCGATCAAAGTCCATAGATGGGATGGCGAAATTCAGCACTCAATAATAGAACTGTCACAATTTATTGAAGACCTGGAGAAATTCAATCTTGGTATCATGATTCGAGATCACGAACAAGGCATTCCACGCTGACAGCCCCCTGGGGTCGGTCCCGACGAGCACATCAACTTGAAAAGCAAATACATCCTTATCAGGCCTCTATTGCATCATCCCGCGCAACACTATGGACTATGAAGAGCTATGATAGTGCGGAAGGGGTTTGATTTAGCCATCAAGGCCAAGAGTTTGATGCTCAAGTCCACTCTCTATGCGGAGGGTAAGATTCAGAGCTTGGGGGAGCGTGGGAGCGTGACGGAGACCCTGTCACTCGCAATGTTGTTCGACATGTCCAGCTGGGACTTCTTCTCCGCCAGCTTTTTACTCTTTGGGCCATCTCAGTGGCTTCCTGATATACCAGAAATCGTATGAAATTCGTTGACAGAGAAGAGTGGATGCCTTAACATG
This sequence comes from Clavulina sp. PMI_390, assembly GCA_015039315.1. Classification (NCBI taxonomy): domain Eukaryota; kingdom Fungi; phylum Basidiomycota; class Agaricomycetes; order Cantharellales; family Hydnaceae; genus Clavulina; species Clavulina sp. PMI_390. The sequence continues at coordinate 532,837 of WIDE01000010.1, forward strand.
TGATACTTACCAAGAGGCAACTCCCAAACCAAATCCGATCTGCACGAGGGTCAAGGAGCCAAATCCTCCCAGTTCAGCCTCTTCTTCAATCAAAAGGGTACCCTAGATCATCTGGAAGCTATATGGTAGCTCATTTAACCTCATTTTATGTCCCCATGTGACAATTTGAGGTGTTATGTCCTGCAATGGGATGCTGGGCGCAGGTCGTCGTCGCCACTACCATCGCGAACATACATCAAGGGCGGAGTTTTATCTCTTTCTAGAAAATTTTGGCCGATCCCTTCGCATCCCGCGTTACCCAATAGACTTTATTTGCGTCTTTGGTGGACCAGTCTGTTGTTCGAACACTGTCGTCATCACTGTTTGCATGCATGCATAGCGTTACACGTTCCGCATCGTGTGGATCCTTCTGCATACTGGACCCGTCGGAAATCTCAATGCCTCATTTTGATCCAATTCCTCGCGGTCGAGTTACGTTGCCGCCAGCGCCGCGTCAGTCAAGGAGGTTATATCAGGCAATTATGACTCGGCGACTCAACCATTTACTCGCCATAAACGGCTATGAGCAACCAGCCATCGAGGAAAAGCCTGATACTAAATCGAGTTTCTCCCGCTCTTACATCAGCTGTATTTAGCCCCGTTGGGGGGTCGCTGGTGTAACGTGTGCACAAACAGGTCTTTCCCCCCCTCTGGATATCGACCTCTTCGCATCCATGGCACAAATCGTGTATCGCGGTAATACCAAGCCCGGAAGAGCTGGCGTCGCCGTTCGTGGCGGCGTCCAAACGAATCTATTTCGACTCAGTCTACCATCGACGAACGTGGTGTTTAGTCAATATGATGGTGCGCAACCTCTCCCTCTCCCTCTTCGTCCCTCATCTAAACTGAATCCTCATCCCACCTAGTCCGTGAGTATCAGCATTATCCGCCCTTCTTTTCGTTCCCTCATCACGGTCCGATCCATCGGACAGGCATCCAACTCCCTGGTGGTAGGACAAACAAGGCCAACGAAAATAACTCTAAGCCCGTCCCAAAGCGTTTCTTCAAGCCAGTTATCGACTATCTCCAGAAGCGCTCTCAGTATGCTCACCTCTTCAACCCTCCCGGAGCGTATGACGGTGTGGCGTCGCTGTATATCCCTAACTCGCGCATCGGTCAGGGGGCGCCGGTACGTGTCTCCGCGCCCATTGAGTTCTAGTTGAGCTAACCTCCCATCATTCGGCTTGCAGTTCGAGCTCAACATCCCTAGAGACATGCATGAAGGTGTTGGGGACACGATCATTGTGCATCTGACGTTCGTTGACACGATCGACTCAGGGTCCGTCTTATCTTCATAGTTTGACTTTATATTGTGCTTATCAATTCTCTCTATGTAGACTTGTCAGCGCCGTGATGAAGGGCCGCAGCAACCCTGATGGGTCCTTGAAAGTCGTCAACGCCATCAACGCCCTTGTCCGAATGGCACCCCATGAGCAGACGAATGAGTTTCCTCTCACAACCAAACGCGCTTTCTTCAGCGAGCGATCTCCACATGACCTCAAGAATGGCCTTTTACTCTTTACTGGTATCCATTCGTGCGTTTCCCCTCATTTTTACTCCTTTATAGCACCTTCCATACTGAACTCATGGTTCTAGGAGCGTGCGTCCAGTCCTCGGATCCCTTGTCCTCAATTTGGACACTACAAGTATCGTCACGTGAGTGGTCGATCCAGAGCATCGCCAGCATAGTGTGCTAAAAATATATTCACAGATATCGCCCTGGACCCCTCCTGGGTTTCTGCCTCGACGTGTTGGGCAAACAAAATGTTCGCGACATGACACCGCAGTCTATCAGGAACGCCAAGAAGCTCATGGACTTACGAAAAGGACTTCGTCGGGTCAAAGTGTGCTACAGCCGTGCTCATCCTCTATATCACCAGCAGATGACGGCTGGAATGCCTAAGCACTACTCTATCGCCGACATCACGCTGCAAGGCGCGAATGTAGAGTCGTTTAGCTATCACAATCAGCAAACCGATCAGGTTCAACACATCTCAATTAGGGTAAGTTGCAAGCTTCGATGTGTTGATGTCGCTCGACCAGAATTTTTCTCCATAGAACTACTTCCTCCAGCGCTATAATATTGAGCTCCGTCATCCCGATATTGTATGCGTCAGGTTCAAGAGCCGCCCCGACAAGGAGACCATCCTACCCATTGAGCTCCTTGATGTCGTCCCTGGCCAAGTGTTCAAATCTGTGCTTGCTCCAGAAGCGTCCGCTACTATGATCTCAGTCACGAAGCGCAATCCTCTCGACCGCCTCAGAGAGATTACGGATCGGATGAAGGTATTAGTGGCTTACTCGACCTTCCTCTAATCTCGCTCTAACTATATTCTCCTCGGTCAGGACTTGCGATACGCCGAGTCGACATACTTGGCTGCCGCTGGGCTGCAGATTAACCCGGGCCCAGAACGACCGCCCGCTCGCATGCTCGCCCCTCCCTCCTTGCATTTTGGCACGGACAGAGGAGGGAAACATGTGGGCCTCTACATTCCTCAATCTTATCGCTCTATCTGACCTGCCTTCGTTTGTCCTGGCAGATCACCAAGGAACCGATCAACGGACGATGGGACTTTATGAATAAGCCTTATCATCGTCCTGGAGTAATCCGAGGCTGGGCCATCGTCGCTATGGTGCCGCCTCTTCCGCCGAACAACCTAATGCCTGACTGGATGCTGAACGAATTCGGCAAAGGGTTACACCAAACGCTGCTCAATCGAGGTACGCATCTATGGCCTGTTTTCCCTGTATATTACTCACACCGATATGGGCCATTTCAACCGTTTCGCATTCTAGGACTGGGTACGTTTCTCCCAGCCTTTCACAAATAGACGCTTCGATCCTCATGTGATTTCTTCCCTTAGACGTACAAATCCCGCCCCATATCAAGACCGGCATCAATCTCGCAAATGTCGCTGTGGTATGTACACGAGACCCAGTCACTGCTGCCACAATATCTCATCCTATTCGCTCTGATAAATATTCGTTAGGAACTCAATGGCCTCGTCGACCAGATAATTCGCGACAATGACAAATGGGCACGGGCGCATAAAGGTTACAATGGTTCGGAGCCCGCACTCAGCGGATCTCAGGTGCTTCTTGTCTGTGTAGTCGTTTTCCCCAACCCAACCGTCCGGGAGGCAGTGAAAAAATGGAGCGACATCGATGGTGGGATTGCGACCCAGGTAAATTTCATACTGCCCCCTGTCTACTCGTTATATGTCTGACCCATAATTTCTTGTAGATTGTCAAACAGGACAAGATGGCCAATCAGGGAAACAGGAAGGTTGATAGTCAGGTAGGCCCAACTCTACCCCAGTTCAATATTAGTACAGCATCTAATAAACACCCCGTAGTACCTTAACAACGTGGCTTTGAAGATCAACTGCAAGATGGGAGGCAGCAACAGTTCGATTACGAACCGCTGGTTCAGTTCTCCGGTCGATAACCCACCCCGAACTATGATTCTTGGTCAGTATACTTCGTCCTATCGACATCCATCATGTCTAATCATCTCTCTCTATGTAGGTATCGACGTGACCCACCCAGCTCCGGACTCAGAGTCCCCATCGATTGCAGCCCTGGTGTACAATAAGTCGCCATTCGCTCTGGACGACTATGCTGCAACTACTCGAGTCCAGCAAAAACGCGTGGAAACAGTTCAGGATTTCGCGGGCATGGCGAAGGTTCTTCTTATTCACTTCTTTGACATACGTCTCGATGTCTGATTTTTGCCGTTACGGGACCAATGATTTTCAGGAAGCCCTCATCCAACACGAGACAGCGTTCAGAGAGTTGGCCAAGCGTCGCAGAATTGAACTCCGTGACAAGTTCTACCCTCCTCACCGTATCATAATCTTCCGAGACGGTGTTTCGGAAGGCGAATTCCAACCCGTTTTCACTGCAGAGATGCGAGCGCTGAACGGTGAGTCGATGGACTATCTCAATGGAATAATCCCTTCTGATCCTTTCATATACCTACCCTCTAGAGCTCTTCCGATCAGTCAACCTTCCTTTGCCTAAAGTCACCTTCATCGTGGTCGGCAAACGTCACCATATCCGCTTCATTGCTGCGCCGGACGGAGATCGCGACCAGAACGACAAAGGGAACCTCAAGTCTGGCCTCGTTGTTGATGATCAAATCGTCCATCCTCTCTATCGTGACTTCTATCTCCAGTCCCAGCGCCCACTCATGGGCACGTCCAGGTCTGCTCATTATACTGTGCTATATGACGACAACAACATTTCCCAGGATGAGTATGTATTCATTGTTGATATAACGCGAATATCCGCAGCGCTGACATCCTTGTGCACACTAGACTCCAGAGCCTGTGCTTCGACCTGTGCCATATGTATGGCCGTGCTACGAATGCGGTATCAATCCCTGCCCCGGTCTATTGTGCATCTATTTTCCTCACTATCTTCTTCGTTACATGCTTGCTTACTGCGATCTTATCTCGTAGATGCTGATGTGAGTGGAACGTAGCATCAGGAAATTTTGCGCCTTGAATTCACGAGGTTCGGGCGTTTCATAACCGCGTGAAGTCGTGAAGCCTCCGAAAAAGAGCGCATTTCACGACTGCATGCTGTTCTGAAGTCCCTAAAATGCCTGGAGCTCATGAATTCGGGCGCAAAGTTTCCTGATGCTACGTCAGGTGCGAATCGTCACTGACACATTCTTCTACCTTTGCCCTCAATATAGCTCGCTTGCACCCGCGCTCGCCTCCACCTCAGCGCCTCTGGCTTCGGTTCTGAGGCCTCTGTTCACGGAGACGAGGATGCTTCAACCCTCACGCCTCAGGTCCTGGCACAGATGAATACGAAGGTTGCCGTTCATCGTCGACAGAAACTGGTGAGCTCATTCCAGCATCCACTTTGGAGGTTGCACTAATCGGATTGGATTCGTTAGCGCATGTATTTCGTCTAAGCGGAAACTGTCGTGATGGGGTGGAGCGAATGGGCGGGAACGCCAGCTCCCCACAACACGACAGTTCTCGTTTACTCAGACGACGGCTCTAATGTTTCTCAAACTTCTTGTAATTTTACTTGTATCGGGCTCACGCTGAAGAAAATCCAAAAAAAAAAGAGTTCAGGTTTTATCAAGGTTTTGACGGTGCAGGCTGTTTGTTGAGGTCTGGGAGCAAGCCAGGCATGAGGTAGTTGCTCGGCGGGAACGTCTGCGCGTGTGAGAATTGGGATCTGAATAGCATCATTAGATAGATCGCGATAGTGTCGCACGAATGAATGGTGACACGCCATGTCTGAGCACACGAGTGCAGGGCGAGTGCGAGTGCGAGTGCGAGTGCGTCACGGTAGGGCGGACAGCGTCATGAAAACGGGGCTCGGCAGTTTCAGGGATGTGGTAGAGGAGGATGCAATGAATATTAATGCTTGATAATGGTAGGGGTGGATAGTAGGAATAAATGCGGGCGTAGGGTGCAAGGTATGCTATCGCATCTTCTGTTCTACAAAGAGTACATGGCGCTTAACTGACGGGAACAAGTATTATCAGTAACGCGCAAGAAGGTAGAGAAAAGTCGCACATACTGATAGGGTCGTACTTCTTCACGCTGAAAGTTGGGTACAGCCGGTTTTTCTGTGTCGTGTAGAAGTAACCTGTTCGTGCCGTTGACACGAGCTTAATCATGAGCAT
>WIDE01000010.1:539098-566659 GCA_015039315.1 Clavulina sp. PMI_390
CAGATTGTCGACGGAGTTCGAGGGCTTCAGCACGCTGAGCAGTGCGAGTACGTTCGGCAGCTTGAAGATGGTTGTCACGAACAGTGGTCGAAGTAGCGCGAAGAGAACCCTCAGCAGTTTGGCGAGTCCGGGCCCGTGCGCGCTGTTCCCGGCGCCGGATAGCGTCGGGATGTGTCGAGAGCTGGCGAGGCATGGATGTCCGACGTCGAAGATTTTCAGAAGGAGAAATTGAGGCTGTGCCACAATCCCCTTGAGGCGGCGCCTAGAAACGGCCCGCATTCGGACCGGGACATTCTTGTAATTATAATACTTATAGAAGTTCGAGGACATTCGCCATTCGCACGCACGGGGGAGGCGGCTTGGGTTGCGGGAATAGATAGACGGATTTGCACGACGCACGACAAAGATTTTCCAGCGGAGAATTTCGCCCGATCGCTTCTCCGACTCCGCACAGACCGTTTGCCCACTGCTGTTTCGGCATCGTTAGAGCCTTTTGTGTGGAGAGACCTATGGTGTCCTAGGTGCGATCACCATGATAGTGGGAGCGCCGCTGAGTTGTTGCAAATTTCATCCAATCTACTGGGAAGGACCTGGAGCTCGCCGCCATACCAATGTTGACCAGCAACAGCATGGCTCTCTCCACACAAAAGTCTCTAACGATGCCGAAACAGCAGTAATTGACCCACGGATCTGCGGTCACGCGTACACCGTCAAATGGCGGCGATGCCGCCACCTGCCTTGGAGTCCTATGACCGGCGTCCTTAGGCCTGTTCGGCTCTCGTGTACCATCCAGCTTTCATGACGTGCTTCCGTACGACAGGAAGACCTGCTTAAACGGGCCATCGCTCGCCCCTTGGCAGCATATGTTAGACGATCTGATAAACATTTTTTGTTGGTCCCGATCTGCTACTAGCTCCTGATTTCCTGTATATCGCATCGTAGTTCGGGCGGTTGAGAACTTCCGAGGTCTGACAGTCAGATCTGAAATATGACGAATCAAAGAACTTTGACCCTAGGTCGCAGTTTCTCAGAGAATATTGCTCCGGGAAAGGAACTACGAGTCCGTACTGAGTTTGGTATTGATTACAGGATAAAGCTTTTATACTTGAGTATATTCGCTTGCAAGAGACTGTCTCGGTTCTCCAGTGAACCAATACGGAGTCGAGCGGCCGCAATTTTGCGGCTGGTCAGGATTTCTGGGTAAAGTAAAGAAGCTATCTCAGCTCATGGCGGTGATAAAAAGCCAAAGACCTCGTTGAGCAGTAACCTCACAAGTCCAGATCACCCTCTTCAGCACTGCCCAGCCTAACGTGAGTGATAGCAATGCCTTTGAGGCCGAAGGAAGTGTTCTGAACGAAGCGACTTGCATTTCTCGCTATCTTGTTGCTTAGTGTCTTCAGCAAATTAGAATGTCAACCGACGCATCCGCAAACATCAAACGTTGGGACGATGGCTACTTGTTCCCAACCGCACATGCTGGAGCAGGGGCGGCCGCTTACAGTAGCACTGATTCATCGTCTGGGCTCACCACGAAGACGGAAGTAGCGACAGCGCGGGCCGAGGCAACGGCTGGAAGCTATACCGGAGTCGATGCCAACGCTCACATCCTAACCTATGGCCACGAACACGGAGAGTTCAAGCTCGGTCTCGGTTTGGACACAGGTGCAGGGATACGAGACGGAACTCTCGAAGTCAACGTGCTTGGCTTCGGCCTCAAGTTGGGCAACAACATTGGCTTTAACATCGCTGGCACACAAGCCACTTACAAAAACTTCGGAAGGGACACTCTGTCTAGTGAGTAGTAGATTCGAAAGAATTTCCGAGTTTGGCACAAATCTAACCACCTTGCTCTTGTCTTCTAGGTATCCGTGGTTGGTTCAGTTAGGGACTCGGAGCCCGCCAAGAACAACCTTTTCACCAGTCAACTTACTCACCACCCCCTTACATGTAATTTCATCTTAACCCTACTAGCGCCATAGATAGAAGCAATCTGGCAGCTCATCGAGTCTCATATATTATCTCCAAGGTAGTGGCAAGATGTAAGGGTTCGATAAGATTGATCTATTCAAATGAGAAGAGCCCCTTTCAGTAGTCACGTAGGCCGAAGTTTTTGCGAAGCTAATCATGCAGCAAGGCGGATCCAGTGTTTGATCGGATGATTCTATCAGCATCCATTCGCGATGCAGGAGGCCCGTGGCCCCATAACCGGGCTGTCTTCACAGCTTTCGACACATCATGAGGTTGTAACGGTTTGACCTATGAAAACTTGACTTCGACTTGGTTTTATTACAGAAGATAGATTGGCAGTATGAGAGATGTTTGAGCGGCTAGAGCGAGAACTCCCAGAGGCTTGAATTCTGCGCAGAGAGGTTACCGTAAGGTACTTTGGAGACAGAAGGGATGATACTTACAGCGAATAATGCAAGAAAAACAGGAGATATGACAAGAGGGGCCGGTGTGAGGATTACAGGTTGGAACGTTTATAGCCTCAGCTAAAGGCCCAATCACTCCTCGCCCATGTCATTGTCATCATCATTCTCGGTCCCATCGTCAGCTTCTTCCCCACCATCGTCATCCCCTGTGCTGGCACCGTTGTCGCTGTCCGACGAAACGCCCGCCATCTCCTTCCAGCCGTCCTCCTCGCTCCACCGTCCTGCGAGAGTGATTTTGAATACGGCCATTTGGATTCCGATGAGCTTAAGCAGTTGTGCTTGCTCTTTTGATAGTACTGCATCCTTCTGTCAGGGGGAAATGCAATGAAGTGGAGTGATGAAAGGAACAGAGTAGAGAAGGTGGGTGAGGCGATCAAGGGAGTGCCGTCAGGAGCTGTATCATACAAAGGAGAGATATGAACGGAATGTTATGGACGTGGCGAACCTTGCAGACGACGTGCTCTGTGTCAAGGGACGGGATTCCTCGCTTTAGCACCGTAGTTAGCCCAAGTCCTCGTAGTTGTGGGTCCATTGAGCTGGGGAATGTCGAAGAAGGGTCATTATATTGTGTTATCGGCCCTTGATATGACGATTATGAAATTAAGAATGAGAGGTGACTCGTATCATAAGGAAGAAGGGATGAAGGCAACCTACCAGCAGGCAGCACTATTCTTTCGGTCGCTTTGTTCCCTGATCTTGCGAAGTCAGGAACCTGGTAATGCTCGAACCATTCTTCGACTTCTTTCGGATTATAATCGGTGAAGAAGAGGCCCGATTGCCCTTTGAGACGCTGTCGTAGCAATAAAGAGTATAAGGCGAAAGGACATCGAAAGCACAGCAAGTGATAGAGTGGAGTTCACCTGGGCTAGTGCAGATATCCCTGTTCTGCATTCAGTATCCTCAGATAGCCCCAATGCCGTCGCCATTACCCGTGTCCTTCCAAAGAATAACCGCCCTGTCCTAAAGCATCGAGGGAGAAAATAAGCATGGGGCAGGGGTTTGACCAGATAGATAGCACTCACCCCTTCCACTTCTCACGAACATCTTTAAGAGCGGTATTCCTCATATTTCCTACATTCACGATGTAGGCGTACTTCCACTTTTGTGCATGCTCTTGTACCTAGATCGCAGGGGTCCAGAGTCAGCCGTAGAGTTTGATAGTGGATTAGGGGAGATATGCTGCGATCGGAGGCTTACCTCTTCCATAAATTTGGCTTTACGAGCCTTGGTAGACTTCTTTTCAGTCTTGGTAAGAGTCACTAATCGGGGTGGCCACAAGGGCGGATAAGCACAAGAGTGAAGAGCCAATAAGCGGTCATGGTGACATACCCAATTTCGATCTTTTTGAGCGAGGCATCTCTTAAAGGTTCTTTGATCGTCTCTATGCAAAGAAGGGGTATCGGATACAGGAATCGAGAAGGTGTGGAGATTTTTTGCTGAGCGTCGGGAGAAATGCCGGATACTTCCGGTTGAACCGACGCCTCCTCGATCACATCGGATTTTTTGTCGGTTTGCATTCTTCTCATCCTCTAAGTCAAAGTAGAAGATCTACATCTCTGAGGCGGCCAAATATGTCTGATACTACACTTCCTGAAGTGTCTGATGCCAAGATTGCAGAGCTGGGCGATCAGCTCCTCAATGCATCGGGCAGTACACCCCTGCACACCCGATTTCGAGCCCTCTTCACTCTGAAGTCTATCTGCACATCCTCTCCAGAATCTCCGCGATCTCATAAAATCGTCGATATTATCGGCTCGGGCCTCTCAGCGCCTACCACCTCCGCATTACTGCGTCACGAGCTGGCCTATGTACTCGGGCAGATCGGGTCGACACATGCTGTGCCTGTTCTAGAAAGTACGCTTGCAGATGTGGAAGGACAGGAGGAAATGGTCAGACATGAGTCCGCAGAGGCCCTCGCTGCTATTGGGAACCTCAGTGAGGGTACTGTGGAGTTGCTGCAGCGGTTCGCGAAGGCTGGTGGGAGGGGAGGGAATGATGATGGGAGGGTCGTGAGGGAGACATGCGAAATCGCGTTAGCGAAGATCGAGTGGAATAGGAGTGAAGAGGGGAAGGCATCTGAGCAAAGTGGTGAATTACTTGACAGGTGCGCAAATAAGTTCTGTTACTTTCGAGGTCGAGTCAGTACTAAATATGCTCTCCAACAGACAATTTACATCAGTCGATCCTGCGCCACCACTCGTTGCTCATTCGCCCCTCGCTGCCCCAGTTGATCCCGCTAATCGACCAAAAGTCTCTAATCCAAATACCATCACCAATGTCAAGGCTTTGAGAGCTGCGCTGCTTGACACTCATCTCCAACTATTCACGCGTTATCGTGCTATGTTTGCCCTGCGAAATATCGGAAGTCACGAGGCAATAGATGCGCTCTGCGCCGGCTTTGATGACGACAGTGCCCTATTCAAGTACGTGCCTTGCTTTGCCTTGCCGTGATTTCGCGGCGCCCCGACTCAGCCGCCGCATTGCTGACATCCCCCTACTTACGCAGGCACGAAATCGCTTTCATCCTTGGGCAGCTCGCGGACCCTCACTCCATCCCTCCCCTCGTCGAGGTCTTGAAGCGAGAGAATGAATCTCCGATGGTCCGACATGAGGCTGCGGAAGCTTTGGGTGGCATACCCTCGGATGGCTCGGATGGTGGAGAGGTATTGCAACTGTTACGAGAGTGGGCAGCAAAAAAGCAAGCTCCGGATGTGGTGCGCGATAGTTGTATCGTTGCAGTAGACATGTGGGAGGTGAGTTTCTCGATGGTTGTGTTTTGGAGGTCGTCCATGATGCTGACTGTTGGCGTTGGCAGTACGAGAACTCGGATCAGTTCCAATATGCCGATGGGCTATCCCACAGTCAGCCCTAGGGCAGTTCCGTATAGCTATTGTAATTTTGCTCGTGCTCCACCCCCTTTTAGTGTTGTAAAAAAAAAAAAAAGCAAGCTCCGGATGTGGTGCGCGATAGTTGTATCGTTGCAGTAGACATGTGGGAGGTGAGTTTCTCCATGGATGTGTCTTGGAGGTCGTTTGGCGATACTGACTGTTGATGTTGGCAGTACGAGAACTCGGATCAGTTCCAATATGCCGATGGGCTGTCCCACAGTCAACCCTAGGGCAGTTCCGTATAGCTATTGTAATTTTGCTCGTGCTCCACCCCCTTTTAGTGTTGTATGATGTGTCATGTACCAAATCGTTAATCTTAGCGCCAATCTTATCTGCCGGCTCGGCAATCTCCTGAATCCCACAGTACTACTTAGCGGACCTCGGCATCTGGTCCTCTTTCTCCTACCACCACCACCTCCCCCATCCTCCTCCCATCCCAATCCTACACGAACATGTCAGCGGTGACAGCTGTAAGTGTCTGAGGCACCTGTAGAGCGCGACAACATACTGACGCGTGCCGCTATATTTGCTCGTTGCTCCCCCTGACTCACCCTGATGTCAACCCTTGCTCTACAAATCGTTAATCTTAGCGCCAATCTTATCTGCCGGCTCGGCAATCTCCTGAATCCCACAGTACTACTTAGCGGACCTCGACATCGCGTCCTCTTTCTCCTACCACCACCACCTCCCCTATCCCTCCTCCCATCCCAATATTACACCACCATGTCAGCGGCGACAGCTGTAAGTGTTTGAGGCAACTGTAGAGCGCGACGACATACTGACGCGTGCCGCTATATTTGCTCGTTGCTCCCCCTGACTCACCCTGATGTCAACGATGCTCTCTTGAAGGTCCGACCGGATCAAGCGACCAACGCTAGCGTCGACAAAGACGCTATCTTCGCTCCTCCGTCAGATGTCGACCTCACCAAGCCAATCTCGGAGCTCCTGAGGACAGAGACGAAGCCACTGCACGACGAGGTTCACAACATGGCAGCCGCTCAGATCCTGAGCACTGGCAGGTTAGCAAAGAGCGAGTATATTCGCTTCTTGTTCATGCTCTGGCACATCTACGAGTCAGTCTCTTTCCCCCATCCTGCTCTGCGTCAAAAGTTGTTGCTATGCTGATTGGCTGTGTGGCACTGGATCTTACCCCTTACTCCGTTAATCTCTTGCACGTGAATCCGTTCGTCTTATGATCCACAGCGAACTCGAGAAGGGCCTCTTCGAGCACCGCGAGAACGACATCATCTTCCAGATCTACCATCCCCGTGTGTTCTCCAGGGCCTCTGTCCTGTCGTACGACATCTGCCACCTGCTCGACACCGTCACCTGGCAGACCGACCCATTCTATGTCAAATTCTTCAACAACATGCCCCCTGCGGTCTCCGCCTACGTTGATCGCCTCAGGTTCCTGGGCCGCCCTGATGCCACCCCCGAGGAAGCGCGCCTGCTTGCGTCACACGCGTACGTGAGGTACCTGGGTGACCTCAGCGGTGGTCAGATGATGCGCCGAAAGATCGTCAAGGCATACGAGCTCTTTGATGATGGAGATGGAATCGCGTTCTACGACTTCAGGACACTCGATCCTAGGACTGGGGACAGGCCTTCCAACACAGACGAATTGAAGAAGATCAAGCAATGGTTCAGGGATGGTATCGATGAAGGTACCAAGAAGGATGAAGAGAAGAGTGAGTGGCGCGTTCTTTGCCTCTTCGTTTGACTTGCGCCTTTTGGTGGACAGATTTCCTGAAACAGATTCCTGACTCTTTTCCTTGTTTAACTAGTTGCGCTCCTCACCGAGGCGAACCGGGCATTCCGATACAACGCGGACCTGCTTGCATGCATCGACCCCGAGAAGACGCTTGATACTGAGCCCGTCCAGAAGCACTCCATGATGGTTGAGGCCGGAACTTCCCTCGGCGCGCTCGTCGCGCTCCTCATTGCCATCGCGCTGACGCACGGAGCGCTCGTTCTTGGCGGCTTCACGGGCGCACCCGGTGGCCAGAAACTCGCAGCGGTGTTTGATTGGATACGCCAGGCGGCTGGTGTCAAGAGCGCGTAAAGGTCCGTGTTTACGGAGCCTGAGGCGGGGGTGGAGGTGAAGGTGGGGGATTCAGTGTCCCGTTCCGGTCCGAGGCGTCTCATCTTAACCTTTTTGGTGGCGCTGTTGTTCTACGGATCGACCACCACCTTACCCAGCCGCCGCCCTGCCCGCCCGCCCGCTCCCTGCCAGACCGTTTCCCCACGCGTTGATGGTTAATGTCATCGCGCAGCTTCTTGCGCCGCACGTCGCATGACATCATATTCTCTCATTCTTCGTTAGGTGTAGCTTGCTCTCATCGTTCTTTTTTCTGGTATTCCTGCTACTAGCAAATAATCCCCTCAATCAACCAACGACTCAACCCCTTCCAATGCATGCACTCTGTACTTTTCCAGTGTCCGCTAGCATCGTCTCGTGTGCCTTTCTCCGCATCCATTCTCCCCAGAATACACTGCCTGTCGTGCATTGCCTCCGATCTTTATCGACCATACATGTACTGTACACGACCTAAACTACTCTTTTCCAGCCAAACAACTTCTTGATCGAGTGCTTGGTGATGTGATTGAAGTTACGGGCTCCTCACGCGAGAATATATGAGACCAGCCCGCCCAGGAAATAGACCTGAACCAAAATAGGCAATGCATCCACAACTCCGCTACGCTATAAAGTAACCACCCTCCCTAGAGAGCAACATCTCGTGTGGAGTTGGTCCGAGTCAGATCAACCATTCTTTCGGGAACGTTTCCAATCCCTCGGAAATTCGCTCTCGGTATGCCACGGGTACCTCCCTGATGTCCCATTCCAGTGGGAACCAATCCCAAACAATATAAAGGGTGGGACGCGCATGAAGCACAGAGAGGATAGCCCTTAGCAAATTCCTCCTATCGGCACTGTCTAGCTTGCAGTTATAGAACCAGAGCGTTTCGAGATTTGGGAAGACGTTACGTCGACCAAACGGTGGAGGCGATGCAAAATATTCCAGCGCCACTGCCATGATTTCGATACTGGCATTGACGAGGTCGATCCGCTTGAGGGTCGGTATTGGGGTGGTGGGCATATGTCTGCGAAAGTAATCGACTGCCACGGCAGTAAATGTTAGCCGTTCCAGCGTAGGGCACTGCCTGGGTATCTCGTGTAAACTGGCATTAGACCACCCGCCTGAGACGAGATGCTTTAGATTGGGAAGGAGAAGATAATTCGAAAAGTCCCAGTTGCCTGAAACTAGGGTGCGGAGGAGAGGCAGCGTAAGCTCGGAAGGTCCTCTGATCAATCCATAGTCGCTAGCGCAGAGATGGAGGACAGCGACGGGGGTCTGTATTTGGGTCAGAAGTGTTCTGATGATGTCCCATTGCAGTGTCCAGAAAGGATTCAAGCTTGTTAGGCGTAACTCTCCAAATGGGACGGCACCAGACCGGCTAGGCGCGGTGCTAGCTAATCTAGTTAGCGCCGTTTTTTGTTTCTCGGACATGGAGTGGTTGAAAGAGAATGGGAGATGAAGATGGAGGACTTCAAGGCGCTCCAGGGGTTGCATATTGATGAGAGTGAACTCGGCCAATTCAAAGAGAGCCTGGTTGATGAATAGCGTGCGGCAGCGATACAAATGGGGACTGATTAAATTCCACAAGGTGGATTGATACTCTGTGGATTGGCGTTTGAGCAGTGTGATGTAGATGTCTAAAGATGAGCCACATGATCTCTCGAGGTGGAGCTCGAGGATAGCAAGCGCTGTTGGGAGCGCTCGCTTGTCATTGGATATGTCTATGGTGGTCCAAAGACCTGGCAGTCCAATTGCCACATCCCTCCAGTACGAATTGACGGAGCTGAGATGGAGCAGGGTTTGAAGGAGCGGATCTCCAGTTGAGTTTATGCCTACTTTCGCACGCTCGGAAGCTGTCACAAAAAGGAAAATATCCCCGAGAAGCTCTACCGGAAGGATGTTGTTATTAGAACGTGGTCGGATACTGGTGGAAGATGCGCTCAGTGATCTAAAGGGATTCTGTTTTCGAGCCATACGTGGTGGAGAGCAGTGGAATGCAAGGCTCTGCGGTCCCCGCAGCGGGTCCGGCCGCTTGCTTATCTCCTCTCTCACATCGCCACGAGAGAAAACGAGCCGAACTGTGCGCAGTTACGCCGGAGTGATATTTCCGTGAGGGATCGAACGAAGCTAGCAAGTAGGTAAATCAAGCATATTCCTATAGAAGTTGTTTCCGCAAAGCAATCCAGCAGAAGGATCGAGCACATTTCAAAGTAAACGACTTCTCCCTACAGTACAAATCATCGCGTTTTGAACTTTTGACGCATAAATTCATCCATCCTCTAGGGCATGAACTCCTGATGCTGTGAGGCTTAAACCAAATCATACCAACCATTCTCGCGGGAACAGCTCCGGTTGTTCAGAGATTCGTGCTCGGTACTCCTCGGGTACCTCACTCAAATCGCCCCATTCCCTCGGGTAAAGGTCCCATACAATCTGTAATGTGGGACGTGCCTGAAGCACAGAAACCGTCGCCTCTAAAGTCTCCCTTGCCCGCCCGGGCTGGGGTGTGCATACATAGAACCGCAACGTTTTTATGTTTGGAAGGATTGTGGGGTTGGTATCTGATACAATGAATCCCAGAAATTCCTCTACAGCTTCGCTGCGAACAAGATCAAACTGTTTGAGGGAGGGCATCGGCTTAGCGGGCATCAGAAGTTCAAACATAAAGTCATTGGCTCGTGCCAGCGATAACCGCTCAAGAGTAGGATATCGCGCCGGTGTATGATGTAATGCAGCAGTCCACCACGCGTTCGATATCAAGTGCTTCAAATTTGGCAGAAAGAGATACTGCTCGAAGTCCCATTTGGATGATGCCAGAGTGCGAAGTGACGGTAATGTAAGGGGCAGGGATCGCCTTTCATCATCAAAGCCCAGCTGGAAGCTCAACACAGCTGTGGACAACATTGAGCACCCCTGCAAATAGTCTTCTAGGACGTTCCACTTGAAAGTCCAAAATGGATCGCTTCCGATTATCTGCAATTCCTTCAGCGCAGCAGTATCAGCTGGAATGGGGAAGATCTTCGCTAACCGAGCAAACGAAATAGCTCGTTCCTTGGATGCGTATCGCCCTTCCATGTATGGGGAATCAAGACGGCAGGATTCAAGGCGATGTAAAGGTCCACCTAGGGGAAGAATGAGTTCGGCCAAGTCGACCAGGAGTCGGCCGAGGAATAACGTGCGGCAGGGAGGGAGATGGGGACGGATCGAGTGCCATAAGGCATTTTGATACTCGGATGACTGATCCTTGAGGAGCCTGAAGTATACATCCAAGGATAAATTAGATGATCGTTCAAGATGAAGATTGACAACACCAAGTGCTGCCGCAAGTGCTGGCTTGGGATTGGATATGTGAATGTGGGTCCAGAGACTTGGCAACCTTGTGGAGACGGCTCTCCAGTATGAGTTCACGGCACTGAGAGCAAATAATGTGCGGATGAGCCGGTTGGCGGCTACTTTGTCGTCAATGCGATCGCAAGCGGTCACGAAATGGAAAATTTCTCCAAGGATTTCTATCGGAAGGGTGTTCGTGTAGGGCATTATTGGATTCCTGATGGGTAATAACATTAGTTATCGTTGATTTCCCTGTGTGCTAGACTTGATCACTTGCTATACTTTGCTTGATCAGTTCTGGTGGCGTCGAATAATAGTTGTGCTAAGCTATGACGTCACGGCTGCGTGCTTCTGATAAAACAAAGGATGGACAGCTACTTGTCTCATTTCACATGTCGGGATAGTTTATTCGTGGCGTCGCAGCTTCATGACAGGGCATAACTTCACTTTATTATATAGATAGTAAACAGATTCTCGAGAGAGAGCTGCCGCGTACTTTCAGCAAGCATGGGCCGAGAAAACTTTGTTGGAAGTAAGGAGATAATCCAGCAGAAAGTGATCGCACTTCGACAGGCCCATCCTTATTTGTAATAAAATATCTAGATTAAAGCCCCAATGCATCACAGCATCCATCCTTTTGGGAACATTTCTGAAGATTCAGATAACCGCTCTCGGGATTCTTCGGGCATGTTTGCCGGGTTCCATTTTTGCGGAGTCTGATGCCAAACGACGCGTAAATTGGGACGGGCTTGGAGCAAGGAGATAGCAGCTTCTAAGCTTTCCCCCACTTTATGGTCAAGCACCACACATTCATAGAAATGCAGCGCCTGGAGATTTGGGAAGATAGCGCCTGTCCCAGAAGCTGCGTCCACGGCCAGCCATCTCATCAACTCTCCCACCGCCGTGCTGCAAACGAGGTCAAGTTGTGTGAGAGAGAGCATCGGCGCAGCCGGCATCCCTAGGGCAATTCGCCATTCATAGGTGCGCACCAGCGACAAACGTTCCAATATCGGAAAACGTGCAGGAATGTCATGGAAATCGCGGGTTCACTCACTCGGGACGAAGTGTTTCAATTGTGGGAGAAGTACATATATGCTGATATCCCAGTTGGCAAATGACAGTGTGTGGAGGCGAGGTAGTGGAAGGGGTTGCGGTAGGGATGTTTCTTGGGTATCATTGTTCACCCAAAAGCGGAGGATGGCAATCGATAAACATGGGAATCTGCAGAGATGACTTTTGATAACACTCCATTCGAATGTCCAGAAAGGAAAGTGGCTAATCAGGTGCAATTCCCTGAGCGCGGGGGCTTCAAACAAAATAGGAATAATTTTTTCCGACCGAGAGAATGCTATGCGTGAGTTTTCAGAGCTAGGACGGGGTTCTCGGAGTGGGGCTTCGAGACGGAATGATTGAAGACGCTCCAGAGAACCTGTGAGCGGGAGGACTAACTCCGCCATTATAGGGACGAGTTGACCAATGACTAGCGTGCGGCAACGAGGGAGATGAGGACAGAGGGAAAGCCATAGTGCGGTCTGATGCTCGGCTGTGTGTTCCATTAGAGGCACGAAATAAACGTCTATGGATAAGCTAGCTGAACGTTCAAGGTGGAGCTGGAGGATCGTGAGGGCGGCTTCTGGGCTTGACTTGGTACTGGAGATATGAATGTTGGTCCACAGAGTTGGCAGCCCGACAGCCACTGATCTCCAGTATGAGTTGACGAAGGTAAGACCGAGAAGCGTTCGAACGAGCCGGTCGGCCGCGAGTTTGTCATCAACACGATCGCAAGCAGTAACGAGATGGAAGATTTCCCCAAGGATTTCTGATGGAAGGAGGGTGACGGACATAGAACCTGGACAGGCCACGACGTGAGAGACTCTCAAGGCTCCGAGTGTCAAACATAACTACGTGGATTAATTGCTGAAACAGGCGAGTGGTTGGGGCGCAAGTGTTCAAGACGGCGAACGTTCGGTTACATGACCCTCGATACAAACATAGCTGGCGCCCCACAGACGAGGCCGCTTGTTTGTGACCCTCAAATCAGGCAAATGAGTTCCATTGATTACACTGCTGCAAATTCAAGCCTTTGCATAAAGAAGGAAACAAGGCCGTTCCTTGGTGCTCCACAATGCCTCTCGCTATATCAAATAGGCGCGTGGTCTGGCAGGTCTCCTACGAACCGAATTTGGTACAGAAGAGCATAACCCTACACCGGCGGTGTTCTTGCTTATGATCAGCCATCTAGGTTCGAATTTTCGGCATATCATATTACCCATCCTTTCGGAAACGTATCTAAAGACTCTATGAGTCGATTTCGGTACGTCTTGGGCACGTCTCCCAGATCCCACTTTTCTGGAAGATGGTCCCAGACGATGCATAGAGTCGGACGGGATTGGAGCAAAGGGATGAGAGCTTCTAGGCTTTCCTTTGATCTCTCGTCGCGCACCATGCACTCATAGAATTGCAGCGTCTGCAGGTTCGGGAAGATTGCAAGCCCAGTGTTCGAGGTTAAGTACTGCAGCATCTCTTCTACTGCTGCGCTTCGAGCGAGGTCAATGCGTGAGAGAGAGATCATTGGGGCAACTGGCATCTCCATGGCTAGTCGATAACCATAGGTGCGTACAAGGGACAATCGTTCGAGGAATGGGAAACAGGCGGGAACGTAGCCTAAATTGCCAGTCCTCCAACCGCTTGGAATATAATGTTTCAAGCGTGGAAGCAGCGTGTATATGCTGACATCCCAGTTGGCCGATGCCAGTGTATGAAGAGAGGGCAGCGTAAGCGGTTGTGGTGGGGGTGTATCATGCGCACTCGGACTGAAGCGGAGGACGACGATCGACAACTTCGGGTAGTGGCGTAACTGCCTTTCGATTACGCTCCATTTGAGCGTGTGGCTTATAAGGTGCAGTTCCCTGAGGTTTGGGGCTTCAAATAATATTGGAAATACCCTTTCCAAGCGGGCGATCATGATGCGTGGATCCTCGGACTCAGCAACATATCCCAAGTCTGGGGCCTCAATGCGAAGCGACTCAAGACGCGTCCAAAACCCGTTGATAGGAAACATGAACTCCGACATTTCATGAGAGAGTCGACCGATAACGAGTGTGCGACAACGAGTGTGATGGGGATAGATAGACCGCCATAATGCAATTTGGTAGTCAGCCGACTGACCATTTGGAGGCCGGAAATATAGATCCAGGGGTAAGTTTGATGATCGCTCAAGATGGAGGTCGAGGATTGTGCCCTGGCTGGGGTAGGTGCTGGATACGTAAATAGTGGTCCAAAGACTTGATAGTCCAATGGCCAACGTTCTCCAGTACGAGTTCACAGACGTAAGAGTGAGAAGCGTTCGAACGAGGCGGTCTGCCGCGGGTTTGTCGTCAATGCGATTATGAGCAGTAACGAGATAGAAGATTTTGTTCAGAATCTCTGGTGGAAGGCGGGTGGTAGCCATTTTTGGGAAGCTAGAAAGGCTGCATGGTTAGCTATTTGAGCGTCATAATCGTGGCTGGATGACATGGGGCGGTCGATCTTACCTGGTTGCTCGAGTTAGTTGCACACCCGAGCTTCGTCGGTGTTTGGTCCTCATACGTTGCATAACAAAGTCCCACAGTTTCTCGAATTTATCACATTTGCAACATTGATAGTTTTGAGGCCGATACATTTGATGCCAATGCGGCAAACCTCGATACATCAATCCAAGAGGGAATGAGAATTCCTCATAGCCCACATATTTTTGTGAAATTGATCTAATTACTATGATATCATGGCAATATTCTCATGCTTCAATATGAAAGCAATGAAGAATATTCATGGTGAGCATCCACCTAACATATTCGATGGAAAGTTTCGAGACGTGGTTTAGCGAAGAGCTAGCACCCTAAACTCTCTATCATCAACCATCATTCTCTCTCTTCTGAGGTATCATATCATCCATCCTTGCGGGAATCTATCCGAAGTTTCAAACAACCGCCCTCTGCAGGACTCGGGTGCCTCGGTCAGCTCCCACTTTGCCGGATAATGGTCCCAAACAATGTGTAGAGTAGGGCGTGCTTCAAGGAGGGAAAAAGTAGCTTCTAGGCATTCGCTTAACCTGCTCTCAAACATCCTGCAGTCGTAGAATTGAAGCCTCTGCAGGCTTGGGAAGATGGCCGTCTGGCCGCGTTTTGTGTCTGCAGACAGATATACGAGCAGCTCGTCCACAGGTGCACTGCAGACAAGGTCTAGTTGTATGAGGGAGAGCATTGGGGTGATTGGCATCACGCCACCAAGCCGATAGGTTTGGGTGCGCGTGAGTGATAACCGTTCAAGGGAAGAGAACTGTGTGGGGATGTCACGAAGATCGCTATTCCCCCCCGTGATCGAGATAAAATGCCTCAAGTCAGGTAGAAGCAAATGTTTCCCGTGGTCCCAGTTAGCTGACGCCAAAGTGTGAAGGGAAGCAATTGCAAAAGGTTGCGGCGAAGATTCATCGTGTTCATCATCGCTCACTGAAAAGCGGAGGATGGCAACGCGCAAGTGTGGAAATCCGCGAAGATGGCTCTCAATGGCACGCCATTCGAATCTCCAAAACGGAGCATGGCCAATCAGGCGCAATTCTTGGAGGTTGGGGGCCTCAGACAAAACAGGAAATATAGTTTCCAATTGAGTGAGCGTCATATCTGGTTCCTCTTGAACTCCTTCCAGTCTCGAATAAGATTCTCTGAATGGAGCATCGAGATGAAATGACTCAAGGCGTTCTAAAGGCTGTCTGAGTGGGAGAACCAGCCTGGCGAAAGCAGATAGCAGTCGATTGATCACGAGTTTGCGACAACGATAGAGATGTGAACTGAGAGATCGCCATAATATATGTGAGTGATCGTTCGACCCGCAGGCGAGAGCCAAATAGATATCTAGCGAAGCGGTAGACGGTCGCTCAATAAAGAGCTCTAGGATTTTAAGCGCCGAAGTAATGGCCATGGCTGACTTGGGATCGGAGATGTGAATGATTGTCCAAAGACTTTTTCGTGAAATGGCTACGGTTCTCCAATATGAGTTCACAGAGGTGATAGCGACAAGTGTTCGAATGATTCGATCACCGGCTGGTGTGTCATTGATGCGTTCACAAGCGGTCGTCAATTGGAAAATTTCACCAAGGATTTCTGCTGGTAGAGATGGCAGAGGCTTGGGATTATTTTGAGAGGTTTTCATAACTCCTTGAGAGCCTTGCGTGTTCGGCGTGATTGCTTGAGCCGATCTCATTGTTTGAGTGGAGATGTTGGAATCAGAAGGTCGGTAGAGATGGTGACGTGTGGTCAGTCACATTTACCCTCCAATATAATCTCGACCATATTTCAAATCATGAATAGTAGCATCCTGCTCCTGGCTCATATATTCTTCTCAGGCTAGTCAAGGCAGTTAACATCCTCAATAATGTGCTTGCATATGGAAGAAATTGAAACTTCTATCATAGCCGCTCCTGGTGGTTGTGGGCTACACGTTGGTTTTAGATGGGAAACATTCATATGAGAGCTTTTCAAGTAGAGAGAGGATACTATTTCGCTCTCTAGCTCTGTCGATCATAGTACATCAGATTACCCATCCCCAAGGGAACGTTTCTGCCGTTTCAGATAATCGCCCTCGGCAGGACTCCGGTACTTCCGCCAAATTCCACTTTGGCGGATACTGATCCCAAAAGATATGCAAGGTAGGACAAGCATAAAGGAGCGAGACTGTCGCTTCCAGGCTTTCGCTAATCTTACTCTCAAGTAATATGCACTCATAGAAAGTAAGGGTCCGCAGGTTCGGGAAGACGGCCTTTCGCCCACGATCTGCGTCCCAAGCGAGATACTTCAGCAATTCTTCCACTGCTGCGCTGCGGACAAGGTCTAGTTGTTTGAGGGAGAGCATTGGCGTGATCGACAACTGGACGACGAGCCGATATGTTTGAGAGCGCGCGAGCGATAGGCGCTCAAGGGAAGGGAAATGCGCAGCAACATCGCCCAGATCGCCAGTCTGCCAGTCGATTGATATGAAATGCTTCAGTTGTGGAAGGAGCACATACTTTCCGGGGTCCCATTTGGCTGATGCAAGAGTGTGGAGGGAGGGAAGTGCGAGTGGTTCTGATGGGCACATACCCCGCTCAGCATTGCTCACCGAAAAGCGGAGAACAGCAATGCACAAGTTTGGAAAATTACGCAAGTGGCTTTGCAGAAGACCCCAATCGAATTTCCAAAAGGGTGCATGGCCGATGAGGTGCAATTCTTTGAGCATGGGGGCTTCGGACTGAATAGGAAATGTGCATTCCAATTGGGTGAACGCGTCGTGCGGTTCCTCTGAGGCTGCTTCGCGTATGAAGGGATTTCCTTTGAACGGAGCATCGAGGTGAAACAGCTCGAGACGTTCTAGGGGCTGCCTGAGTGGAAGGATGAACTCGGCCAACCCTGGGACGAGACGATTGATAATGAGTTTACGGCAACGACCGAGATGGGGGCTGAGGGAATTCCATAGTATCCATGAGTACTCATGCCACCGATCAGCTAGAGCGAAATATATATCTATCGAGGAGGGGAATGATCGTTCGAGGAAGAGTTTGAGGATGCCGAACGCTGAGCCAAGCGCGGGCCTAGAACTGGACAGGTGGATCATTGTCCAAAGGCTTGTCCGTGAAGTTGCCACAGCTCTCCAGTATGAGTCCACAGAGGCGATGGCGAAAAGGGATCTAATGAGCTGGTCGGCCGCGAGTCTGCCGTCAATACGCTCGCGAGCAGTCTGAGTCACGAGAACGAAGATTTCGCCTAGGATTTCTTCCGGCAGACGGGTGGTAGACATTGGTAGCGCCTTCATAGAGCCTCCATTTAGCAACTCATAGACTCTGCAGATGCTAAATATAATTACTTTTGTGATGAGGTAGTTGTTCGAACCAAATGCCCCGGGCTGTGCAGGTGGCTGTGAGGGCATTGCTCCCGACGTCGAGCCATAGTGAAATACGATCCATGCTTCATGATGCACGTGGAGGTCTTTTCCAGTTGGTTTTTGGGTAAGTTTGTAAGTTCCACGCTTGCCCCAACAGGGAAGATCGGGAAGTTTCCAAAGGAGATGTGTTGAGATGATTCAATCATGAGTCTGCTCTCCTGAGGGTGAATAGCGTCATTCTGACCACAACTGTTAGATACGATATATTTCCGGCGTCCCACTGCCCACCAAGCCCGCAAGGTAGTGAAGGGCAAGTCGGATATGGCAAACCGGAAAAAGCTTGGCAATAATGATGAGGAGAGGGCGCTTGAACGCAATGCAATTGACCGTGTGACGGACGCCCCACATAAATACGCGTCCACGACCCACCACGCTCATCCACCACTGCGCCTGACGCCGACAACGACGAGGAGCACCAAAAATGCGCGCCCATCAGCGTTTGGTTGTGATATCTGCGCTTATCTTCCCAGCCGTGTCCAAGGCCTGGTCGCTGGCTGATTTCCAACTTCCTTTCCTCACGAGCGCCGCAGGCCCCGGCTCAGGTTCCCAGGTTGTGTTTGAGAGTGTTCAAGCTGAAAACGCGCCGCTCAGGATCGCCATTATCGGGGCCGGTGCTGGAGGCTCCTCTGCTGCATACTGGATCAGCAAGGCAGCGGAACGACACGAACGGGTCGTTCATGTGGATGTGTTCGAGAAGTCAGACTATATCGGCGGCCGTAAGTCGTGAATGCAAGGGCTATCTTATGAACGGTGCATCTAATGTTCGCTGTTATTCTCATCTAGGCTCGACGGTCGTGTATCCTCATGACAGCAAATCGCTTCCGTCGGTTGAACTGGGCGCATCCATCTTTGTGGAGGTTAACAGGAATATGATGCGCGCTGCCAAGGAATTCAATCTTACCCTATCAACATTCGAAAGTGAGGCAGATAACGTCCTGGGCATCTGGAACGGCCAACAGATCCTCATCGAAGTATGTGACGACCCTGCCCCTGTGTTGATCTGCTGCTGACTGTATCCCGTTTTCGCCATAGGTCAACAACTCTGGCTGGTGGGGCTGGTTCGATAATGTGAAGATGCTCTGGCGATATGGCTACTCTTCATTACGAAAAACACCCAAAATGTGAGTATTGGTCTATCATGTCTCCTTCCGTCTCTGAACATTCGCAACTTTTCTCAGCGTTGGATCCTTGATTGAAGCTTTCAAGGAGCTCTATACCCCTTCTGTTGCAACCTGGCCCGACCTGGAAGAACTTGGCGTGGAGTTGAAATACGCCCACCTGAGCGCACAAACCGCTGCAGAGTACATGACTAGCCAGGGCGTCGGCGAGCTATTCATTCACGAGTTTGTCGAAGCACTCACTCGCGTCAACTACGGTCAAGTGCGTGCTCTATTGCATTGCTTAGATTCTTCTTCCACACGATAGCTTATCTACGTTCACATTAGAACTCGGATGAGATCAACGCGCTCATGGGCACGGTCAGCATGGCCACCGACGGCGCAGTTGGAGTCTTGGGTGGAAACTTCCAAGTGTTTGAGCAGTTCTTGAATCATTCAGACGCCAAAGTGCATCTGAACACCAAGGTCAGCTAATCGCGCCGACCATCTCATATTCGATATAATGTCTCATTCATGATATATGTGCTTTTTGACTAACTAGGTGACGGGGCTGAGCTTCAACCCACCTCCAAAAGCCAAGTGGACCCTATCCGTCGAGCACGAGGGCCCACCGGCCGACATCCCTGCATACGACCACGTCATCATCGCCGCGCCCTTCGCCTCCTCGGGCATCACGATTCTCGGATCTCCCAAAACAGAGACATTCCTGCTCACTCCGCCCGTCGAATACGTCCGCCTGCACGTCACCCTCTTCACCACCATCGCGCCGCAGCCTGACCCCGCGTACTTCAACCTTCCCGCGAGCGCGCGCGTCCCTGCGTTCATCGCCACGACGCACGATGGCGTGAGGCACAACAGGAAGAGCAGTGTCATCGAGGTGCCTGAGCCTGAGTTCAACTCGCTGAACTACCTGTATCAGGTTAAGAACGTCAAGGAGCATGGCATTGACGAGTGGGCTGTGAAGATTTTCTCCAAGGAGACGATCACCGACGAGTGGCTTGCCAAGGTGTTTGGAGAGGGCAAGGTCACCTGGGTACACAGGAAGGAGGTGCGTTATTCTTTTCTGCCTGATGTTCTTCTGCGTCACAACTGTTAGACTGACGCTTCTCAATTGTCTAGTGGGATGCTTATCCAAAGGCAAAGCCAACGACCGAGTTCCCACCTCTCAAGGCCGCTGAAGGGCTGTGGTATGTTAATGCCTTCGAGCCGTAAGTCGTCATCCTTGCCCTCTCTCTCATCGCTCCTGAAGCTGATAACCTCTCATACATATTTCATATCACTCCTTGACAATCTCGTCATTTTCTCATACAGGTTCATCTCAACCATGGAAACCGAGACACTTTCCTCGCGTAACATTGTGGATAATATCTTTGAGGAAGAATTCGCTGCTGGTATTTGCCCTCCTGATGCTGAACTGGAGGCGAAGAGAGTCGCCTGCGCCCAATCTGAAATTGAGTGCCCAGCGCTATATGAGGCTCTAGCATCTAAAGATGGGTGGGGTGGCACAGGCGCTGAGGGGAGGATTTACGGTTGGGATTGCTAGTCTCTGGCACTTGGTCATAGCGCGATCCTCCCGATGCTCGACATGATCATGGTGAATTAATTGATTCCAAGTGTATGGATATTTCGTCGCTTCAATCCCCTTATCATAATCTACATATCATTTCTGAAATCCTCTTAAGTGTGATTCGATGCCACCGTGCACATCGTTCACCTACCATACACGTGCCGCATCACATCATCGTAGATCCATGGTCGATAGGTCCTGGCCTTCTTCCTCCATCATCGGTGCTGTCTCCGCGTCGCGGTCTTCTGGGTGCAATCGCGGAGAGGAGACCGTAGGCATTCGCCTTGACAGTCTATTCACTAACAGAAGCTCCCTTCTTTGAGCCCTTGCTACCACACGCCCCCTGTGTCGATCATCGGCGAGTTTGATGCCATATGCGACGAGAACAGACATGGGGATGGTGGCAATCATCAGACTGAGGCCTATCCACATAGAGAAGCCCCTCTTGGAGCCAAAACCGAGATACGAGGGTGTGTGGCATGCATGAGGAAAGAAGAAAATAGCGTACAGTATCACGATTCAGTGCTTCATGTACGAGAGACCTTATCGAGGTCGAGGACATCATGAGAACGTACGACGAATGAACCGATGAATGTAATGAATCCAGCGATACCCACAATACCGGTGATTGCGAGAGCCAAGAATATCAATAGATACTCCACCCAGCTTTCTTTCTCTGGAGCAAAGGGATCATCATTACCCGGTTTGCGACCAAGAAAGGACAGCAGGTTCATGAAGATGTCGGTATTACGGTTGTACAAGACTGGTATCGAGGTTCAAGGCTACTGAGGGCCTCGAGGGACAACGTCGAGTATGGTCGTCCGAGGGGGGTGCATAGCATGGTAAGCTTGGGCAAGGTGAATGCATGTCCTTCACGTGCCAGTGATTTGATTTTGGGTGATAGGAGAAGCATTGCAATAATCGAGTGTCAATGGTCAGGAGTAGCACAATTAACGACGGTGCGAACCTTTATAAGGTGGTTGCTGCCTGAGGCTGTTGAGGCAATGGGTTGGTGATGTGAACCACTTTGCCATTTCACGATGTTGAATTGGGGTGCAAACCTTGCCACCTGGGATCACTGTCCCTTGATGCCGAACTCGTGGTGAAGGTGCGGCTTCGTGCCGAATTTGAAACCGAAGACGCTGAAATGCCCATGAGGAGTTATCTATCTCACTATCCGTGTGGTCAGCACGGGGGACAGATCGGTGGCGGGCATGGCTCCTCGGTTGGTGGAGCTGGTACGTCTCAGGCCGCAACAAGGCAAAATAAAGTAGAATAAGGTCACAAGCGAATGGCTGTTTTCCATTCCTTTTATATCTGTCTCTCGTTCTTGAACGTGTCCCCCAGCTCATCGTCCTAGCCACTCACCAGAAAGCTTGATTGTGACCCAAGGATGAGGTCCATTACTCCTCAGAAAGGTTAGTGTCGAAATAAATCGACGAAAAATGAAGATGGGGCCAATTCGAGCGCTGAAAAGAACGACACCATGATGGCAGTTGCGTGAAGAGACGTAATTGACTCTTTTAGCCAGGGGCTCGATGTAAACAGAGTCAATCAAACGCCCAAGAAAACTGCCCCCCTCATATCATGTCCTTTCAAGACGGTCTTCTCAATCATATAAACGTTCCAACCGCCGAAAAAATAGCCGCAACGGCCTACACCTCTAACTTTCCTCCATCTTCGGAGGCCCTGATGCCCTCCTTCGCTGTTACAGCCGCCGAAGGCACCGTTGACGGAGCGACTTGTGACGACCCAGTGATCGGCATTCGCCTCAGTGGATCATTAGATTGTAGAAGCTCTTCTCTTCGCCGACGCCTTTCCCTCTCGCGTTCCTCCTGTTTTAACCTTGCAGGTTTTGAGAAGATTATGACAAGGTACGAGATCGGGGTGGCGGCAAGTATTATACTGAGCCCTATCCAGAAAGAGAAACCACACTATAAGGCGGCGGTGAGTTTTATGTGAAACATGGATGGTTTTTTTATGCATTGTTGATCGGAAAGGGAGAGAGAAAGACATCAGTACTAGGGCTTGAGCAGATGGAGCCCGCGGCCCGCCGAATGCTAGGCAGAACGCCTAGCAAATGGAGAGTCGCTCGATACCATCTAGAGCATGTTAATACTAGGACTCACAGAGAATGACGCTATGAAGACCGCTAAACCGCCTCCAACGAAGAGAGCGGTGATCAAGTATATCAAGACTCCTGCCAAGTCGTCCACCCAGTTTCCTACCTCCGAAGCGAAGGGGTCATCGGCCTGCCTTCGGCGACGAAGGATACTACCAATGAACGGAACCATGATGGAGAGGTAGATATAGCGGTTTTGTAAGACTTTTGTCGAGACCGATCGTTACCGGCCGTCTCCAGTGACGGTGCCAAGTATGGCTTTTGGAGATTGCAGTGCTTGGACATGCGATGACTTTGAGAAGACGAGTGTGTGCCTTGCACGTGGGAGCAAGTGTTTTTCATGACGAAAAGCTGTGCGACAATCGAATGTTCCTTGCCAAGACCAGTGCGACCTTGAATCTTAGATTGAGTCTGAGAGTGGAAGTATTTGGCTGGTCGGCCACTTTACGACCCCAAACCGAGGTGGACGGTCCGTCCTGGTGTAATAAGGCAGGATAGCTATGGATCATGCTCAATCAATTGCTGACCAAAAAAAATGGATTCATCATTGATGTTCTACCTGTATCGTATCCTCAACTCACTCCTTCGCTCATTTTCTTCCACTACAAACTCTAACACTTCCTCACTACCTCGGAGCTATCACACATGTGCGGTGAATTCTACATAAGTTTCTCCACGACTGCTGGATATGCGTGGCCTATGCCTCTCAACTCTCCTGGATCATTGGGGTCCGTTTTGGGATTGCTGTCGCTGGCTGAGTGTTGAACTCAGCGGATCGGGTAGAGTACTTCCAGCAGGGTAGGATAGCGGAAAGACTTGTAGATCTACTACTAGTACTCGATAATATATACATGTGGTATAGGAGAAAAAGCAATTAAGGAATATTACTATACTCCTGAAGACCGAACATCAATTTTCCCAACACTGAGGAGACTCATGGTGATGCGACCGCAGGCATCCGCCCTAGCTGAGCGTTAGAGTGAAGGAGCTCTTCTCTCTGTTGGCGCTTTGTTTCTTCACGCTGAGCGCGCCGACTCTGGTTGAGTATTATGCCCCGGTAGAGCAGATAACAGAGAGGGGGGATGGAAAACAGCAAAATGAGGCCTATCCAGAAGGGTGGTCCGCCCTTTGGGACCCGAGGAAGACAAAATTTTGGTAGAGTATAGACCGGAGCAGGAAGTAGGAGGGCATTAATTCGTAGGTCAGTGCTCCTACAGATAGATCATCTCAAACAGAAGAATGCTAGAACGTACGTTGAATGATATTGCGAATAAGAAGATCCCGCTGATACTGAATGTGATCATTATCATGAGGCCCAGGAATAACAACAAGCTCTCGACCCAATTTGAGCCCTCGGGAGCGAAAGGATCATCGACGCGCGAGGTACGACGGAGACAGGATGGCCACATTGGAAGTACGTTAGTGCTGGGTTAGTGAGAGGATAGTCTTGAGGGCCAATGCTCCGAGGGACATCGAAAGACGACTTTGATTTATAGCGGCTCGAGGGAGGCGCTGTGCAACATAGCATTCTCGGCTGAGGTAGGCTATTGCTGATAGGAAAGTCCGTCCTTGACTGAATTTGTCGATGTCGGCAGTACAATAGATCCTGGCATAATCTATATATAGAGCTTTCGCGTATATGTGACCCTCATTCAAGAGCCGAAAGATTAGCGAAGTTGACAGTTGTGGGATGCAGGATTTTCACATTCTGGTCAACGCGCGAGGTTTGGATCCTGGTTTCATTAGCTGTATACCCTTGCCATATGTCTGCTGGAGGGGTTCTTTGAAGCAAAGAGCGTGTAGAAGGAACAAATAGCAATTTTACGGCTTTGAAGTGGCGTCAAATCATTCCACGGGGGATCACTATTCCCTGATTGCGAACTCGTGCTCAAGGTGCGGCTCTGCGTCATATTTGATGTTAAGTGCCAGGGGATGATGGATGAAATATGGGGATGGTAATTGTTAGAAAGGCCTATGAATCGCTAATTGCGGGATGATGCCTGGTTCGATTCAAGGATTAAGGGGCGCGATAGGGCCATAGTGATAACATGAAGTAGAGACTTGACCCACTCTGACAGTCATGGGCTTGGTGAAGCATAGCCAACCAAAAGCCTACGAAACCTGCACTTTTTATATCAAGTCTTCTGAAGATAGTCTTGACAGTGATTTAGACTTCCCAACTTCTGGAAGAAACCACGTGCACAACCTACACCTCTGGCTCTCCCCGATTTTGCTCGGTCCCCTCCTTCGCCGTTACCGCCGCTGGAGGCACTGTTGGTAGAGTGACTTGTGGTGACGCAGCCACAGGCATCCGCCTTAGTGGCTCATTAGATCGGAGGAGCTCTTCTCTTCGTCTAAGTCTTGCCTTCTCGCGCTCCGCCTGTTGTAAGCTGAGCGGTTCCATGAATATTATGACAAGCATTGATAGGGGAACGACGGCCACCACCATACAGAGCCCTGCCCAGAAAGTGAAACCGCACTGTGAGCCAGTGGTAAGTTGCAGTGTAACATCGCATATATTATATCACTGGTCGGGAAGGAGATGGAAGGCATTATTGCTAGGACTCAAGAGGGTGGAGCCTGCGGCCGAATGTTGAGTCTGGTGACCGCCATCCAGCGAGTCTTTCAATGCCATCTTTATCCCACATATATCAAAACTCACAACGAATGATGCTATGAATACCGCTATGCCGCCGCCCCCGAGCAGAATGATGATTGAAAGTATCAAGATCGTTTCCAAGTCGTCCACCCAGCTAGTTGTTTTCGGAGCGAAGGGATCATCGGCCTGTCTCCTACGACGAAGTATGGAACTAATGGATAGAACCATGGCAAAGGAGTCGATATCGCGGTCCTGGATGCCTGTTGTTGAGACCTAACGATCCTGTGCACTTCTGGAGACAACGTCGAATATGATGGCCGTTGGGGCTTGTAGTGCTTCGGCGTAGCATGCTAAGCCTGAGTTGACCAAAGTGTGTCCTGCACGTGAGGACGAAGTGATTTGCGGGCTACAAAAGCTGTGCAATAATTGAATGTCACTAGTCACCACCAGCACAGCTGACACCGACATGATCTATATCTGGGATTCACTGAGTTGAAATCTCTCAATTAATATCATTAAATCAATGACGTTGACCATTCTGGTGTTTTCTGGCTTTGATAGTTCAATCAGCGTGCAATGCTTTCTCCTGACCGTCCTCGCTCATATTTCATCCTCATTTTTCTCATTTGCATTGTAATATTCTAATATCCTCCGCGACACAAGCTCCTGTACATGCTCTTCAGGACCAAACATCACGTCATGGCGCCTATGA
This sequence comes from Clavulina sp. PMI_390, assembly GCA_015039315.1. Classification (NCBI taxonomy): domain Eukaryota; kingdom Fungi; phylum Basidiomycota; class Agaricomycetes; order Cantharellales; family Hydnaceae; genus Clavulina; species Clavulina sp. PMI_390. The sequence continues at coordinate 564,896 of WIDE01000010.1, forward strand.
TTTCAGGGCTCCCTGATCGTTAGCAGCCCCAAGACGCCCATTCGCCATTGCGGCCGTTTGAGGCACCGTTGGCAACGCAACCGCAGGCATCTGCGCTAGCGGTCTATTAGAGGCGAGGAGCTCCTCTCTTTGTCGACGCCTTGCCTCTTCACGTTCTTTGTGCCGTTTGCTGAAGGGTTCGAAAATGGCGATAACGATAAGCCATAGGGGGACGACGGAAACCATCATGACAAGCCCTCCCCAGACAGGCCAGGCCCATTTCGAGCCAGGAGTGAGGTGTGAGTGGAACATGAAGTACTTTATCAGGGGGAAGAGGAAGTGGAGGATGTCAGGGCTCGCGATCATGAATTAAGAGGCATGGAGGATCAAGCCCCAACTCTGCGAAACATCAGGAGTGGAAGCATTTGCCCACTGGTATGGATCTTCCATCCAAAGAGCCTCCAACCAAAGATATCAGAACTCACGATGGATGACCCTATGAACAATAGGCATCCGTTTATTCCCAACAGAAGGAATATGACTATTATTAAAGTCGCCATGATACGCTCAGCCCAATTTGCTCTCTCTGCAGCGAAGGGATCATCATTGCCGAAGCGCAGTCTCCGGCGAAGTAAGGATGGGAGCATGGTAGAGGAATTCGGTTTGGGGACTATGCAAGACTAGGGATAGGGCGTCTCTGGTTGTGGCGCCGAATATCGTGTCTCACTGGCGCTGGATGCAGTGCTTGGACGCACCATTGAGGCTGGGGGGATCTGTGTGACACACACGTGAGAACAACGTGAATCGCGTGACGAGAAAGCTGTGCAACTGAGCATCTTGTGCCAACAGGACAAATGCAGCACCATCATACAGTGCAGCTAGTTCGGGAGTATCCTTATGGCATTCAATTGGCGACCATAATCAATGTGGCAACTGAACCCGCCCAAATCTAGTATCATGGCTCGAAATATACCATTATCGCTCTTTTTCCTCGTCGCCCAAAGTAACGCAGCGAGGTCCGTGACCCGCGAACGGTCCTGCGGCTATCTACCCCATACACCACACAACTTCGTTCATTATTGGTGCAGCTTCAGCCTCGATCTTCAAATTCAAGCTCCTCCCTACCATAAATCTTTTTAACTTTCATGCTGCCATAATCAGGCTCCGCGATGAATTTTGAAGCCTTCCGATACCACGCCAAGACTACTCTACGGGCTCTCTTCACAATAACTAGCTGTAAACTACCTATACCTTTGAATGTCCCTTGTCGTCGGCCCGAACAGCTTCATTACGCTCCTCCGTGGGAGGGGGAGCGAGTCCTTGCAGCGCAACCATAGGGATCTGCCCTACTGGTGGTCTATTAGACGCACGGAACTGCTCTCTCTGTTGATGTCTCACTGCCTCGCGCTGTTCGTGCCGTTTACTGCAAGGTGTAATGAGAAATCTTGCGAGAATCAAGATGGCAAAGCCGGAAACACTGAGGTAACGAAACCGGGGGAATAGTCCTGGTATATGCACCAGGGATGTCCTGGGATTCCAGGACTTATCCAATAGTCAGAAACCAGGACTATTCCACGCAAAAGGCGGGGTTTTGTCGCAGTGAGGACCTGGATATGCGGTCGAACCAGGACAGTCCTGGTGCCGGGACATGCTTGTTTTGGTATTACACGCCAATTCATTTCCATATAATTTGATTGCAGAAAAAAATTCATTTGAGAGTACATAATCATGTATTTACAAATCTGGAGCGTTGAGAGTGTCGGTGTAGCTTGCCAATAGGAGCCT
>WIDE01000100.1:0-11666 GCA_015039315.1 Clavulina sp. PMI_390
TACTGGTCCCCTCCTCGGCATCCAGAACGCCCGAGCAGAGTGACGAGCGAACAAAGCGCATTGCATCACCAACAGGTAAGCATCGTCGAGAACCATTGAACTGCTAACTAAGGCGATGTGTACACTCCGCTCTGATTAATGAAGGCTATATTTGACCGCTCTCGCTTGACTCGAGGCGAACGTAGGGCCCAGGACGGCTGCTATACCACCATGTCTGTTCGGTCAGCAACAACTAAGCGTCGTCTAGTCAGAAGACTCACGTGTTATACTCAATAGTACTTGGCAGAGTTGTACCCTGTGGGAGAGTGTCCGGGTCGCCGTTACCTCCACGAGGTAGATTGACACTGAGGAGAGGCACGTTCTGAGCGACGGGAGCAGGTACCCCAAGTTGATTGGAATTCGTATTGGGACCCGCTGTGGGGATGACTGGAGCCGGAGCTGGAGCCGGGAAGCTTGGCTGTCCAGGACCATCACCTGCACCATGACCGCCCATCGTGACGGGCCCCACGATCGGGACTTGAACCATCTGCCCAGCCAACGCAACACGCTCGTTCTCCCTGCGCTGTGCCTCTTCGTCCTCGGCCTCTTTCCTCGAACGCCCGAGCCACCTCCACCTGTTCGTCTGGCTTGGGCGGATCGCACCTGGCGGGGCGTACGGGATGGTGGCAGTCGGAGATGTGGCAGTAGTATTAGGGGCCATGCCTGCTCCTTCAGTCCCACCAGCTGAGTTTGCGCCGAGGGGCGCTGAGGATCCACTGGGTGCTGCGTTAGCGCCGTGTCCAGGGAACGAAGGTCCTCCCGCTGCTCCTTGGCCTCCAGTCGCGCCTGGTCCCATATGAGACGCACCCCCGTCTGGCGATGCGCCGAAAGGCCCTTGGCCTGTTACTCCAACAGAGTGGCCGACACCGCCGTCCGGGCTAAAGGTAGGGCCAGTACCAGGAGAAGTTGAAGCGACCGTTGTTCCATTTCCCATCCCACCTGCACCTTGTCCTGCATGAGCAGCATGCCCGCCATCAGCACCATGGCCCACATGACCCGCGTGGCCCACATGGCCAGCATGAGCGCCATGAGCGCCATGAGCACCCTGAGCACCCTGAGCACCCTGAGCAGCTCCCGTACCAGTTGCTCCTGCAGAATGAGACGCTCCTCCACTCGCTGCACTCCCAGCTGCGGCGGCAGCGCCAGCACCAGCCCCAAAGATCCCAAGCTTGGCTAACGCAGGAATCGCCGCGACTGTGGAATGATAGATGATTGCACCTATCACTCCGATCACCGCGATCCCAGTGAGCCCACCAACAACGCCGCCTGCAATGGCGCCTTTTGAAGGACCAGAACTAGACTTGGGGCTACCTTGTGCAGCTTTAAAAACGAACCACTTAGTCATATTGAACCACAAATCCTCGGGCAACAAAGGCACACACCTCTCTTCTCGCAGGCGTCCTGGGCAGCTTGTTCGCCAGTCACATATTGACACGAAGTCACCACTACGTTGGTGATTCCAAAGAGATCTATGCTAAAAGGTTGTCGTTGGGGCCATTAGATACAGGTTTTGAAGGATAGTGGGGAAACCCCAGGGTCAAACGCACTTGCATAAGGACGATCCGCAGTAGGGACCTTGTGTTTCGCACTCGTATAACTGTAAAGCCGTATAGACGCAATTGATGCCTTGTTATCCAACACTTTTCATCAGCAGAGAACATGGAGAAATGTGAAGAGCGAGTATTCACATGCATTAACATCTTTATACACCGTTTGACCGCACGAACCAAGTTGCGCAACTGAAACCCTCGCGAAAAAGAGGAACACAGATATAGAAAGAACACGAAGTGAGATGGACATCATTGTTTTCTGAGAACCGCCTTATTCCTCTGAGGGGGGCGATGCTAGCCAGTTGGCGCGGAAAGGCGGCGTTATCGAAGGGCAGGATTTATACGCAACGACGAATTGCAAACTGGAACGCCAAGAACGCCTTGCAAAGAATGTGTTCGCCTCATTGCTTTTTACGAGAGATAGACTCCAATATCATAGAGATCGAAGACACAGCCACTTCATCCGTCCCAGTACTTCGGCTGCTCTCATTCCCTCAAGAGAATTTTCAACCAAGGAATATGTCACAAGGCCGGGCCATATCACATATCGAAGTGTGATAGGACGACAAATACAGTGACAAATGAAGAGGAAGTCCATGCCCTACGGCATATATTTGGCTCTGTGAGAGGTGCCTTGATGAGAAGCGACAACGCCTGGCTTGTTCAGCTTTCGACTTCCCATGTCCAAAGGTAGGATATTCAGGGCCGTGCGCATTGTGCAGCCTGATCGCGCAGTAAAAAGCTGCCACCAGCACTAGGGATTAGCCCTGCCGTACGTAAATTTCCAGATATTCACTCAGGTTGGCGTTGAAAAATCAATGTATTAGGTCTTCCGCCCAGAGAAGGAACACACACATAATCCCCAATCCACCTCGCAGGGCATAGTGGAGTATTTAGGGCCACACGAGTTCAATCAAGCAATCTCGCTTCGTTCCAACTTCTCTGCACTCCATAACTGATGGCTCAGTATTGCTTCATTGTATACCTCATTTCTGGTAAGCGTTTCCCTGCTTTAACGGTCGATGTCTGTAACCTTCTTTCGTGGGCAAATCAGATTTTTTTTTCAGCCAGTTGAACTGAGTGATATTTTATCTCCCCACTGACGGTAGCAATGCAAGGGATAGGTTCGTACAAAAAGGATAAACCAAAGCAACCATCGCAAGGCATAAATCAGTAATCCCAACATTATGGTATAACGCGTCTCTCCTAAGCGTCCAGAACGCGCTAGGAGATTATAGAGGTAGAGATATTAGCGACCCAAAAGAAAGTTAACATTTGATGGGAGCTAGATTTGACGATTTTCGGCGGAGGCGAGGCGAGCATACGGCCCAGGACGACCACTATATAACCATAGTGATTCATTCAGCCTGTTATTTGCGTCAAGCGACAAGAAAATAACTCACGCATTGTACTGGATCGTACTTGAAAGTGTCGTGCCCTGTGGGAGAGTACCTAGACCACCGCTACCTCCGTGAGGCGGATCGACACTAAGAAGAGGCGCATTCTGAGTGATGGGGGTGGGAAGTCCATACGACGCTGAACGGCTGCTCAGGCTCGGAGTCGGGAGAGAGGGACTCATCGTCACAGGAGCCCCCTGAGGAGCCCATACTGGTGTTGGAGGGATGGTCGCAGAAGGGGGTGGAAGGGGAGCCAGATTCGGGAAGCTTGGACCTCCAGCACCACCACCCATGCCATGACTCCCTATCGTAGCAGGGCTCGCATCTAGTATTTGTACCATTTGATCAGGTAACATAGCACCGTCGTCCTCTCCACGCTGCGCCTCGTCTTCCTCAGCCTCCTTTCTTGAGCGGCCGAACCATCTCCACTTCTTCGTTTTATCCGACTGAGCTGCAGCTAGTGGAACAATTGGGAGAGCAGCAGCAGGGAATGCAGAAGCTACGTTAGGAGCTCCTCCAGGAGCCACAAAGGCTGCTTGGCCAGGGAACGTCGGACTAGGAGCCATTCCCGCTCCAGCTGGATTAGCGGCGAAGGGTGCTGAGGATCCACTAGGTGCGACGTTCGCGCCTTGCCCAGGGAACGAAGGTCCGCCTGCTGCTCCTTGTCCTCCGGCTATGCCTGTTCCCATGTGAGACATCCCTCCATCTGGCGACATGCCGAAAGGCACCTGACCTGCCGTTCCAATGGAGTGACCGACACCACCATCAGGTGCGAAAGTAGGACCAACACCAGGAGAGCTGGGGCCAACTGTGGGTCCACTTCCCATCCCAGGCGTAGTGGGGTTTGCATTCGCACCTTGTGCTGCGTGTGTAGCATGACTACCGTCAGCAGCATGGCTAATATGTCCAGTATGACCTGCATGGCTTGTGTGGCCAATGTGGCCAGCTTGAGCGGAGTGACCGGCTTGAGCACTGTGCGCAGTGTTAGCAGCATGAGCAGCATGAGCGGTATGTGCGGTATGGGCGGCGTGAGCAACATGGGAAGCATGAACTGCATGGGCAGCTCCTGCACCAGCTGCCACAGCAGAATGAGACGCTCCGCCAGCTGCAGCGCCCCCGGCCGCACCTCCAGCGGCGCCCCCAGCTGAACCTGCACTAGCCCCGACTCCAACACCAGCGATCCCAAGCTTGGCTACGGCAGGGATTGCTACGATAGTGGAATGAACAACAATTGCACCCACTACTCCGACTGCGGCGACTCCTGCAATCCCGCCGATGACACCTCCAGCAATGGCACCTTTGGACGGACCAGAGCCAGAGCCAGACCCTGGTTTCGAGCCACCTTGCTTAGCTTCAGAAAGGAATCATTTAAACATGTCAAGCTCCCAATTGAAGACTTGATGACCTAAATACGCACCTCTTGCCTTGCAGGCGTCTTGAGCAGCTTGTTCGCCCGCCACCAATTCACAAACATACACAACATAGTTGTCGAACCCGAATAGATTCAGGCTGAGAATTTCGAACGAGATGAGAGGAGGCAGGCTTTGAGTGACAAGAGAGAAAGATAGAATTGATGCCATACGCACCCGCACAGTGATGCCCCGCAGTCGACAGATTTTATGTCGCACTCATATGCCTGGACCCACGAGTAGACGCAATCGATACCTTGTCGCCGAAAAACACTTGTTAGCAGTGAACATCATCAAGCGAAGTCACAGGTGGTATTCACACTGGCTCGCCTCACTCCAGATTGTGTCATTACACGAGTCGTATTGAGCCATTGCCACACCCACAAAGAAAAACCCGATGACAGAAAGAAGACGGAGCGGGATGGACACCATAGTTCTCAAGAGAATGGCGAGGTCTCGTTCGAGGTGCCTTGAGCCTCGAAAGTGGCTTGGCGCCAGTCGACAGAAAGGCTTGTTATACGATAATGGAAATTGCAAATCGAAGGCCAGGCACGCCGGAGGGACAAGGCGTTCGCCTCATTGACGCCAGAACAAAGATACCACCACTTCTCCAGCCCAGGGTCCAAGGCGGGTTTTGAATAAAGAAATATGTAAAAGGACTGGGGCATATCACATCCTGATCGAGGTATGAAATGAGGTCTCACCCATACATTCTTTTGCTGAGCACAGGCTGTCCATGATGAGGTGACAGGCTCACCATGGTGACGCCACCTGACCCACTCATTATAGACATGTCAAAAGGCAGGATGTTCCAGGACCTGTCAACCTTGAACATCAGGGGAAAGCTGTTTTCGGCCGCGAGATAATAGTGAATCTTGACATGCAGACGAGGCGTAGATGTCAAAGTATTGACGCAGACCGGCACCCCACCAGAGCGATGCGGTAGTGGCTGTTAGAACTTGCGCCCGGATGGCTCGAACAGTTCGCACGTCCTTGTTTGGCAATGACCACAGAGTGATACGAACAGAACAGAACAGAACGCGTCTGCCCACGAATGTTAGTGATCAAAGAAATACAATAAGTTGCAAACGTACGCTACGAAACTATTTTTTGGTGTGCGTGGCACATCGTGATATTACGGCAGATAATTTCTCTCCTCGGCATCTAAACCGCCCAAGCAGAGTAGGAAAGAAGCAAAGGTGTGTCCCAAAATAAGAGTCCCAAATCGACAGTAATCGACACCTTCTGTTGCGGAGAGTGAAACCCTGCGTCAGAGTCAGTGTTGACAACATTCATTACAAGAGTGTCAATCACTGCATTGTCGAACCTTCAATCAGCACCCCTGAAGCATTGACAAGCGCTACAGACACTTACCGACTGTATTCAATTTTGCTTGGTAGAATGATATCTTGTCGGAGAGTGTTCGCATCAACCCCCGCGTTGTGAGGTGGTTCCACAGTAAGGAGAGGCACGCTTTGCGAGGCAAGAGAAGGTGTTGGAAATCCGTGAGACGCTGGCTGACTATTCACACTCAAGCTCGAATAATTGGAGACAATCGCGCCGGAAGTTAGGTTTGGGGAGTTTAGCGTTGAGGGAAATGCCCTTGCAGAAGTGTTCGGATTCGTTGCCGGCGATTGAAGCGTGACCCCAACCGGAAAGCTTAGTCCTCCAGCCCCACCTCCGGGTCCAGCATCAGTAGCAAGATGAGCGCCCATAGAAACAGCCCCTAGGATGGGAACTTGGACCATCTGCCCGGCCAGAATAAGGCGTTCGTTCTCCTTGCGCTGCGCCTCTTCTCTTTCAACTTCCTTCCTTGAGCGGCCCAGCCAACTCCACTTCTTGGTCTGGTCGAGGCGGACCACGCTTGGAGGAGCATACGGCACAGTAGCCGCAGGAGATGAGGAGGCTGCATTCGGCGCCATCCCTGGTCCGGTTGGATCGACGCCGAACGGGGCTGACGCTGCGCCATGACCAGGGAATGAAGGCCCGCCTATCGCTCCTTGCCCACCAACTATATCAGGGCCAGCTTGGGATATTCCTCCGTCTGGGTAAATACCAAATGGAGGCTGGCCAGCCCCGACTGCATGACCGACACCACCATCCGGGGCAAATGCAGGGCCAGTCCCAGGGGAAGCAGAGCCAACGGCGGTTCCGTCACCCGTCGTACATACAGCAGAGTTCGTGTTAGCGCCATGTACAGCATGAGCAGCATGACTGCCGTCCACAGCATGACCACTATGAGCACCACGTCCAACATGGCCAGACTGACCAGCGTGAGCAGCTCCGGTACCCATTGTCCCAGCAGAATGAGTGCCTCCCGTACTTGCTGCACCTCCGACCGCGGCACTAGCGCCTGCCCCAGCCCCAAATATGCCGAGTTTGGCCAGTCCAGGGATCGGGGCGACCGTGGAATGAAATATGATGGCACCCACAACCCCGATTGCAGCAATCCCAGCGAGCCCGCCAACAACACCGCCAGCGATGGTACCTTTGGAAGGACCGGATTGAGGACCTCTCGATGTGCCGGAGCTCGGATTGTCTTGAAAGTTTGCACCTGAAAGCGGAAGTATGACTCAGCCAAGCCAGCGGTGTAGACGGGGTAAAACACGCACAGTTCCTGCTATAGGCCTTCTGGAGAGCCTGCAAATCATTCGTCACATATCTACAGTCAATTACAACGTCGTTTATGCTATCTTCTCTAAAAAAATTCATCGTAGCTTAGCTCGACGTTCGCTTCGGAAGGTACCAAAGAGAGAATCGATGTCTTACCCGCACATCGCTAGCTCACACCCACCAACATCAAAGTCACATTCCCATTTTTTCATAGCTGAGAAGTAGCAGTCAATACCTAACGGAGAGAGGGCCTCGTCAAGAGAGCACGTAGACAACTGCCAAAAAGCTGAGCTCACATGAATTGGGGTCTGTAAAAACTGATTGTGAACATATCCCGGTTTGTGGGTTAGCGGCCTTGACTGAAGGAAGGAATAGAGCATAGAAAACGAAGAATAGAGGTGTGGATATCATCCACCTCATCGTGGGGGTGGTGTCCTCAGACTCAGAACGAGTGAGCGCTGGTGGTTGAGAGAAGAAAGGCGGCGACTGAAGGTTTAATTGTCATCCGTAACTTCAAATTGGAGGTTGAAGAGCAGGAACGCCAAGACAAGTAGTGGATAGCCAAGAAACATCGAAGTATTCGCGCGATGAAAGGGGCGCTTGATGTGATATGACGTGGAGGGACAAATTCGGGGTGAAGATGACAGTGTGGTGGCACGTCGACGTGAATGGCCCAGCCCCGGTATCGATGATCAAGTATGTTCGGATAGGGACCTCAGCACACAACCATCTCAGGTAAATTTTCGGAAACAAGGCATGTCTGTTGGGAGAAAACTCAACCCGCTAGCCTAGCGCTGCACTGACTACGCTGCGAAAATAGGATGAGGCAAACCGCTAAAGTCCCACAATGTTCATGCGTAGAGGTAGCGAAGGTTATACTATCAGGCAACTCGTGTCACGCTGCTTGACGGTCAGTATGGATGCGAGTTGCCAGTGAGCTGTCACGCCTAGCCGCGTGACCAGTGACAGCACCACTGGAAGCGCTTGAATCAAAACACTTCATCCTCAAGTTAGCGATGTCCCCCCGCCGACCGAGCAATGCATCAACACCGAGAATCCAGGAACTGAATAGAATAGCGAATTAACGACAGTTCTCAATATCATAATCTAGGAACTATTCCAGTCGACATCCAGAACGCCGGAGCAGAGTATGGAAAGTAGGAAAGGATTTGGTACTTTATAGATATAAGTCCATTGCAAACTATGGAAAAGAGCTAAATTCGAGGATTTGGGATCTATTCCAGGCGAGCATATGGCCGAGAACGAGGACTATGCACCGCATTTATCGATTCAGTTCGTTCCAAGCATTCAATTACAAGAAAGGAACTTACGTGTTATACTCGATTGTGCTTGGCAACACTACACCCTGCGAGAAGTTGCCAAAATCATTACTGGCCCTATGAGGCGAATCGACGATGAGAAGAGGCGCATTTTGTTTGGCGGGAGTGGACAGCCCAGTAGGGTACGTCGATAGGCTGCTCAGGCTTGAACTCGGGAGAGCAGGGCTGTTTCGCATGGGACTCGTCGAAAGAGCCTCTGTAGAAATATGCGCAGGTGCCGAAGTAGGGTAAACCGTCGTTGCAGTGGGTGGAAACGGAGCGAGAGCCGGGAAACTCGGGTCAGCAGCAATCCCACCTGTCCCACTAGCGACAACCTGACCACCCATCGTGATGGGCCCAACAATGGGGACTTGAACCATCTGCCCAGCCAACGCAACACGCTCGTCCTCCCTCCGCTGCGCCTCCTCGTCTGCGATTTCTTTCCTTGATCGTCCAAGCCACCTCCACCTACTTGTCTGGCTTGGACGGATTGCACCTGGTGGAGCGTATGGGACCGTAGCTGCAGGAGAGACAGAAGAAGTGTTAGGGGCCATTCCTGCACCTCCTGGCCCACCGGCTGAACTCGCACCGACGGGTGCTGATGAGCCACTTGGTGCCACGTTGACACCATGACCAGGGAACGAAGGTCCACCCGGTGCTCCTTGCCCTCCAGTTAGACCAGGAGCCATCTGTGATATCCCTCCGTCTGGTGACGTGCCAAAAGGAGCCTGACCCGCGGATCCCATCGAATGGCCAGCGCCACCATCTGGGGTGAACGCAGGACCAGTACCAGGAGAAGCAGAGCCGACGGTGGTTCCATTCCCCATCCCAGGCGCGCTAGCGTTTGCATTCGCACCTTGTCTCGCATGTGCGGAATGACCACCATTAGCAGCATGACATGCATGAACCGTATGACCAGAGTGGCCAGCATGAGCACCATGAGCAGCTCCCATACCAGTTGCACCAGCAGAATGGGACACTCCTCCACTTGCTACGCTGCCAGCGGCAGCGCTGGCGCCAACGCCGGCACGGACAAGGCCAAGCTTGGTTAGTGCAGGGATTGCCTTGACCTTGGAGTGGAATATGATGGCACCCACGACTCCAATTACTGCGATACCGGCAAGCCCACCAACAACACCTCCTGCGATGACACCTTTGGATGGGCCGGACGCCTGGTTTCCTTGCAAGTTTGCGCCTAACAAAGAATACCATCAAACAAGATCAACCTAAAATAGGTGAGGGAGGAAAATACGTACAGTAGTTGTTATAGGCTGTCTGGAGAGCCTGCATATTGGTCGTAGCATACCCACAATCATTAATCACGTCGTTGTAGGTGCTTGGCCTGGAAATTATAGCTTAGCTGGGTGTTTCCCCCGAAACGCGCTAGAGATAGAATGGATGTCTTACCCGCACATTGCCGCCCCGCACCCACCTATACCAGTCTCACATTCCCACTGCTTCAAACCTGCAAAGAAGCAGTCGACACCTGAATGATAGAGCACTTTAGTGAGGGGTACCACGGGCGACTGTGAAAAGAAGAGCTCTCACATGATTGAGGGTCTACGACTGATTGAGAACATGTCCCAGCTCGCTCATTGGCTGCCTTGACCGATACAAGGAACGCAACACTGCAGAGAAAATAAAGCGGTATGGACACCATCCTTCTCATCATGGAGTGATAGCTTCAGCTCTAGAGGATGCTGGCAGCTGGAAGCACAAAGGCGATGGTCACCAAGGTTGAAATGTCATCCGTAACGCCAAATTGCAAAACGGAAGAGCAGGCACACGGAGAGAAGAATTGATGGTTCAGGATCGATTGAAGGATCTGCGTTGCAAAAGAGATCCAATACGGGATATGAAATTGAGGGTGACAAATTCGGAGACAGCGTTGTGGGCAGTGCGTCAGCACGACGCAAATGGCTTAGTCCCTCCATCGATGCTTGACATTTTGAGAAAGAGGTCTCATCAATCAACCGCTTCATGCGTGGGGTTCGAAGAGAGAAATCCTAGGAGAGTACTCAATGTGTGCTGATGGCTGGTGATATATTGACCCCAGATCCGCGTGCGAATAGGACGCGTATAGGTGTTAGACTCGCACAATTGTGATGAGTGTTGGTTGTGAAGGTCATACGTGGCAGGTTCAAAGGTTAAAGTTCGTCTCGCCACACTGCTGCCCTAAGATGTCTTCTCCTGGCTGATATCAGCAAGCCGAAACCTAAAATAACATTGAGAAGTGCGCGAGAGGAAGTGATATGGTCAGCAAACGATATATATCCTAATATTATGTTCCGTTAACTCTTCTCTTCGGTATCCAGTCCACCCGGGTCGAGTATAGAAGTGAAAGCGGTATTGGTAACCAGCAAAGAATGTTCAAGATATAAGGTGAGAACCTTCGACCAAGGCTAGCTCTGACGATTTTCGGTCGAGTCCAGGCGAGCATATGGCCCAGAACGGGGACTATACGCCAAATCCATTCATTGAGCTCGTTCCAAGTGTTCGATCACAAGAAAGAAACTCACGTGTTATACTCAATGGTGCTTGGCAACACCGTGCCTTGTGGAAAAGCGCCCACATCACCACTAGGTCCACGAGGTGGGTCGACGCCGAGAAGAGGTGCATTTTGTATGACGGGAGTGGACAACCCAGCCGACGCTGAGCGGCTACTCAAGCTCGAACTTGGGATAGTGGGGCTCGCCGAAAGAGTACTCATAGAGGCTTGTGCAGGCGTTGAAGCAGGGAAACTTGTAGTGGAAGGTGGTGAAAGGGGAACGAGAGCTGGGAAACTCCCACCACCAGGAACGCCATTGCCTCCCATCGTGACAGATCCAACGATGGGGACCTGCACCATCTGCCCAGCTAGCGCAACGCGCTCGTCCTCCCTCCGCTGCGCCTCCTCGTCTGCGATTTCTTTTCTTGAACGTCCAAGCCATCTCCACCTGTTTGTCTGGCTCGGACGGATCGCACCTGGTGGCGCATACGGAACTGTAGCAGCAGGCGACACGGAAGAAGCATTGGGAGCCATTCCTGCGCCTCCAGGTCCACCAGCTGAACTCGCACCGAGAGGTGCTGATGATCCACCAGGTGCTCCGTTGACGCCATGGCCAGGGAACGAAGGCCCACCTGGTGCTCCTTGCCCTCCAGTGACTCCAGGACCAATTTGTGACATCCCTCCGTCTAGTGACGTGCCGAAAGGAGCCTGACCCACTGATCCGATGGAGTGGCCTATGCCACCATCTGGGGCGAACGCAGGACCAGTACCAGGAGAAGCAGAGCCAACGGTAGTTCCGTCCCCCATCCCAGGCGCACCAGCATTCGCATTCGCACCTTGTCCCGCATGTG
>WIDE01000100.1:11676-85936 GCA_015039315.1 Clavulina sp. PMI_390
GCTTCGGAAGGTACCAAAGAGAGAATCGATGTCTTACCCGCACATTGCTAGCTCACACCCGCTAACATCAAAGTCGCATTCCCATTTCTTCATAGCTGAGAAGTAGCAGTCGATGCCTAATGGAGAGAGCGCTTTGTCAAGAGAACACATAGGCAAGTGCGAAAAGCTGAACTCACATGAATTAGGGTCTGTGAAAACTGATTGAGAACATGTGCCAGTTTGTGGGTTGGCGGCCTTGACTGAAAGAAAGAACAGAGCGGAGGAAACAAGAAAGAGAGGTGTGAACATCATCCATCTCATCGTGGGGTGATGTCTTCAGCTTTAGAACGAGTGTGCGCTGGTGGTTGGAACCAAAAAGGCGGCGAGTGAAGGTGCAATTGTCATCCGTAACGTCAAATTGTAGCTTGAAGAGCAGGAACGCCAAGAGAAGAGATAGGTGGCCAAGAAACATCGAAGGATTCACATTATGAAAGGGACGCTTGATGTGATATGACATCGAGTAACAAATTCGGGGTGAATAGCGTAGTGTGGTAGCACGTTAATATGAATGGCTCAGCTTCAGTATTGGCGGTCAAAAATTTTCAGATAGGGACTTCAGCATCCATTCGTTTTACGTAGAAGGTTCGCAACAATGTATGCCAGTTATTAGGAGAAAACTCCACGCCTCGACGACTGGCGGTGCATTAATTAGGCTAGTAAAATGGGACGAGTGGACTCCCGCGATGTTAATTTGTAGAGAGAGCGAAGGAATGATGTTGCGCAACTAAGACGCTGACGGTCAGGGCGAATGATGTGGGTTGACTCCTGTTGAGTCGTGGCACCTAGCTGTGTGACTGGTGACAACCCATGCTTGAACCAACCAGACCTTCCTAGAGTTGGCAATGCATCCCTGCCCGCTGATGAGAGACATCAATATCAAAAAACGCGCAAAACGGAGTACAGAGATGGATAAGCGATAAATCTCATTATTACAGTCTGGGAACCGTTCTCTTCAGCATCCAAAAACGCCCGAGCAGAGTACGGAAGGAAGGTAGTAGCAAAGAACGTCCAAAACATAAAACAACCTCCTAGAGAAGTTTTCGATAGAGCTAGCTCTGACGATTTTCGGTTGAATCGAGGCGAGCATACGGACCAGAACGAGGACTGTACACCAGATTCATTCATTTAGCTCGTTCCAAGGCGTTCGATCACAAGAAAGAAACTCACGTGTTATACTCGATGGTGCTTGGCAACACCGTACCCTGTGGGAATGCGCCCACATCCCCACTAGGTCCACGAGGCGGGTCAACGCTGAGAAGAGGTGCATTCTGTATGACTGGAGTGGACAGCCCAGCACCATACGACGCCGATCGGCTGCTCAAGCTCGAACTCGGGATAGTGGGGCTCGCCGAGAGAGCACCCATAGAGGCTTGCGCAGGCGTTGAAGGAGGGAAACTTGTAGTTGATAGTGGTGGAAGCGGAACGAGAGCTGGGAAACTCGGACCACCAGGAACGCCATTACCTCCCATCGTGACTGATCCAACGATGGGGACTTGCACCATCTGGCCAGCCAACGCAACACGCTCGTCTTCCCTTCGCTGCGCTTCCTCGTCTGCAATTTCTTTCCTTGAGCGCCCAAGCCATCTCCACCTGTTCGTCTGGCTTGGGCGGATTGCACCTGGTGGGGCGTACGGGACTGTAGCGGCTGGCGAGACGGAAGAGGCATTGGGAGCCATTCCTGCGCCTCCAGGTCCACCAGCTGAACTCGCACCGAGAGGTGCTGAAGATCCACTTGGTGCCACGTTGACGCCATGACCAGGGAACGACGGTCCACCCGCTGCTCCTTGCCCGCCGGTTACGCCAGGACCCATTTGAGACATCCCTCCATCTGGCGATGTGCCGAAAGGAGCCTGGCCCGCCGATCCGATCGAGTGGCCTACGCCACCATCTGGGGCGAATGCAGGACCAGTACCAGGAGAAGCAGAGCCGATGGTAGTTCCATTTCCCATCCCAGGTGCACCAGCATTCGCATTCGCACCTTGTCCCGCATGTGAAGCATGACTACCATTAGCAGCATGGCCCGCGTGGCCCGTATGACCAGCGTGACCAGCGTGGGCACCATGAGCAGCTCCAGTACCACTCGCACCAGCAGAATGGGACGCTCCTCCACTTGCTGCGCTACCGGCCGCAGCGCTGGCGCCAACACCAGCCCCGACGATGCCAAGCTTGGTTAGCGCAGGGATTGCCGCGACAGTGGAGTGGAAGATGATGGCCCCCACGACTCCAATTGCGGCGATACTAGCGAGTCCTCCAACGACACCACCAGCTATGGCACCCTTTGACGGCCCAGACTTCTGACTGTCTTGTTTACCTTTAAAAAGGACCATATTGAATAACGGAATACAGGGTGATGAGGAATGCACGTACATCTCCTATCGTAGGCAGCCTGGACAGCCTGTTCATCATTCGTGACATAGTCGCATGCTAGGACAACTGTGTTGTTGATTCCCAAATAATCCAAGCTAAATACAATCGCGTGAGCGTTGGAGATGGACCGTAGGGGGTAAATGACGTGAAGCTTACTCGCAAAGTGATTTTCCGCAGAAAGAAGAGTCCAACTCGCAAGCATATACACGGAAGGCCGAATAAAAGCAGTTGATGCCTAGTCGTCCGACACCTCGTCAGTAGGAAACATTGGGTAATATGTAGAGTGGTTATTCACATGTGTTGACGTCCGTAAAGATCGTTTCATCGCACGAGGAAAGTTGCGCCATCGTTCCTCTCACAAAGAAGAAGAGTGCAATGGCAGGAAGCAGGCGAATAGGGATTGCCACCATCTTTCTCCGGGCGGTAGTCAGCCTTCAGCTTGAGAAGTAGTTGGTGCCAGCAAGTGAGGCAAAAAGTCCGGGGGCATCTCGAGGCAAGCCTTTATACCGTGTCACGAATTGCAAACTAAGACCAGGAACGCCAAGAAAACAATGCCTTGGCCCTCATTGCCTTTTGGTCAAAGGATAAACGCCCAGAGGGTCCCGGGGAACTCAGCCGCCTCAGGAGTCTATTCACCATCCGAACTGCTGCGAGAGGGTCCTATTTGTCAAGGAATGTTGAATGCTCCTCGTTGTGGAAGGCAGGTGTGATATCACGTTGGTCACCACAGCAAGGTGATGGGGTCGGAGGAATATGGTCACGACCCACACATCTATTCATGCAGAAGCACAAAAGCCCTCGATGAGTAGCACTATCATCTAATCCATGTATTCTTGATGTGTTGAAAGTAAGAGGTGACTAGCGAGATGAGTCTCAGAGTTGTAAGGCGTCGTGGGAAAGCTGACATCAGCATCTCCTTCGGCACAAACTCTCTCGCTCACTGACGACGATGGCTGCTGCCGCAAACCTTGCAAGTCGGCTTCTTGGTATGCTTCTCATTCGCTTTTCTTATTCACTAGTACCACTCACGCGGTCGTAATGAACGTTTACAGTGCCGGCGGCCGTGACTCTGGGTGTTCTACAGGCCAGCTTGTATGATGTGCCCGGAGGATATAGGGCTGTCATGTTTGACCGTTTCACTGGTGTGAAGGACAAGGTGGGCTAATTCCTCATCATATAAAGGTCATTTGAACGTATTTGACATGTCCTCTATCACTAGGCGTCAATGGAGGGTACCCATTTCCTGATGCCGTGGGTTCAGCGAGCAATTCTCTACGACTGCCGAACCAAGCCACGAGTGCGTCAAACCATCACCAAAATACCATCCACATTCTCATAAACTCACTCACTTACGCCTTAGAACATCTCCACAACCACTGGCTCAAAAGATCTTCAAATGGTCACCATTACCCTTCGTGTCCTCTCGCGTCCCGACGTCGAGCACCTCCCCAAAATCTACCAACAACTTGGCCTTGACTACGATGAACGTGTGCTGCCATCAATTGGCAATGAAGTTCTCAAGGCTATTGTGGCTCAGTTCGATGCTGCCGAGCTGATTACGCAGCGTGAGGTGGTCAGTGGCTTTTCAAGTTATCTCAGTGCATCACGCGTCTGGTTGACTCATTCCTTGCTCTTTCTACTGTACAGGTCTCTTCGCGAATTCGAGAGGACCTGCTGAACCGAGCAAAGGAGTTCAACATCTCGCTGGAGGATGTCTCCATCACCCACTTGACCTTCGGCAAGGTTCGCCCCACTAGCTGCTACTATGAGATAACCAAGCGCTAACGCAAATACCATCTTTGTTCATTTAGGAATTCACTCAGGTATGCTCACTCGTCAAGGCAAAGTGCTAAACTATCCGCGCACTGGGTTTGACGTATTATGTTGCGTCTCAGGCTGTTGAAGCAAAGCAGATCGCTCAGCAAGGTGTGTATCACTGCTCCCTCTTTTCTCACTAGTCGCTCACTAGTTCTTTATTTCAGATGCCGAGCGCGCCAAGTTCGTTGTGGAAAAGGTCCGCCACCTATAGCCTCTACTCATACACCCACTCATCTAACCCGTTCTTTCTTCCCCTTCCTTCTCATTAGGCTGAACAAGAACGCCGCGCAGCAGTCATCCGTGCCGAGGGTGAAGCCGAAGCCGCCGCTACTATCTCCAACGCGCTCAACAAAGCGGGCGAGGCGTTCGTCACTTTCCGCAAGATTGAAGCTGCCAAGGCTATCGTGCAGAGTCTCAGCGGGAACCCGAATGTGTCGTACTTGCCTGCTGGTGGGAATGGGAGCGGTGGAAGTGGGAACGGAGGTATCTTGCTGAACGTTCCCTCGCGGTGAAGTATTAGCTAGATCTGAGACAGTTGTGATCATTGGTCCTGCATATCACAGAACGCTGAAGAGATCCTGGCCATCTGTATATTCTCCCTCATCTCGAACCAGTACACTCAATTAGGCTATTCTACATCACCCCAAACACCCCCATCTTCAGTACTACCGCTAACTGAATCATCATCCTTCTTACTGCCTCCAACTGAAACCCGGGAAATTCGACTGGCGTCGTCTAACACTTCAAGAGCAGTGGGCCGCTTATCAGGGTTTTGTGCCCACATTCTCTCGATCAAAGTCCAAACCGATGTTTCGACCTCAGGATTTTCCAAAAAGATGGTGGTTGGACGAGGAGGCCGTATTCTCCTCCTCAGTTGCGCCATCGCGTCGTAATCCCGATGACCAGCAAATGGGACTGCGAGAGTCATGAGCGAGAAAAACGTCATTCCCAAGCTGAAGATATCACTAGTCGGAGTTGTGCGGAACTTGTCACTGGAAGCACCGGTGAGCTCTAGGGCCATGTATCGTAGTCGGCCGCCTTCACGAATGCCAGTGGCTGTCCGGGTCACCTCATGACGGAGGCCAAAATCACAACTACCGCCTGTTCATTCTCATCAATAAGAATATTTTCCTGGTTTGGGGGTAGCATTGTTGTTAGCAGTGAAACGCCAAATAAAGGAAATGGGTGAGGTACCGGATGTAGATCACCGTGGATTATTGGTGGGTCCCGGTGATTCATATACGACATTGCATTTGTTATGCCTAGAAACTGATTGGGGAAGAGTCGTCATGAGGTCGCGGAGGAATGGATAATGAGAGCGAGCAGTTGAGTCAGTTATTCCATTGATGAGAATCTCAGTGAAACATGTGTCAAGCCAATCCTTCCGATTGAAACAGTCGGAAGCAGGTGTAAATAGGAAAAGAGGGTCTTGTCGAATGTATCGGCCCGACCCTGGGCAGTTGAAGATACTAAGTTTGATTATGTATCGCTCAATCTAGTATGAATAAATACATGGTATTAAACCAACCTGCCTTATCGCTTATCCACAGGAATATTTGATCTACACCAGTGGTTCTTTCAAGAGAACGGTCAGCGCGTCCTTATCAGTGTTAAAGGGCAAGCACATTAAATTCCCCCCTAAGACTAACTGACACATCATCAGCAGTGGGGCGCTCTCCCAGATGTTGAGCCCACATTCCCTCCACTAGAGTCCAGAGACGGGCTTCAACGGTAGGAGTTATTGATACGTAAGTCTCTGTTTGCGGGCGGCAGGGTCGCTCGCCTCTGTTTATTCGAGCGACCGCGTCATATTCCCAGTGACCGGTAAACGGGATCTCGAGGGTCATGAGAGAGAAGAATGTCATCCCCAAGCTGAAGATATCACTCGCTGTGGTTGTGCGAAACTTGTCGGTAGGGACGCTAGTCAGCTCTGGAGCCAAGTATCGTAGTCTTCCGCCCTCCCGAATACCAGTGTTCGTTCGCGTCACCTCATGGCGTATACGGGTGAGGCCAAAGTCGCAAACGATCGCGTCTTCGTTCTCGTTGACGAGGATGTTACCCTAGTTTACAAAGTAAATGTGAATATTTTATCAGCTGAATGGAATACTGATGAGGTAATTTGCTATACCGGATGTATGTCGCCATGTATCACCTCTGGGTCCCGACCGTGCATATAAGCAACTCCCTTTACGGCTCCTAGAAGCTAATTTCCAAAGGAATCAGCTCTGATTGGCCACTTGATAGAGCATTTACGAACAATTTTGACAAGGACGATCGGAAGATTCTCTCTCCCTGACAAGGCAGCATTCTTCATGAAGTGTAGTGAAGAAGCGTTTGGATGAGCAAAAGAGTGCTTTGAGTATCGATTCGATACGAAAGGTGTAACAACCATGAAGGATTCCTCGTGACGAAAAACTCCAAGGAGTGGTAAGAGGTGTTCGTGCTTGAGCAAATAGTGCGTTAAGATTTCTCGACGCACAACCTTGAAATACGACATTAATTCTTGTGGAGCGCCAATGAAAAGGAGCTACTCACATCAGATGTATTCTCTAAATTGTTATTCATCTTCCTTGTTGCGAGCACTGTACCTCCTTTGCGTGACATGTACACGGTTGCCTCCCCTCCACGTCCTAAGGTTTGGTCCCAAGCAATGTGAACATCAGCAATCAAAAGCTTAGAAGGAAGTCTCCGAGATGTAGATGATAGATCTTGAATGAGTCGGATGGTGCTGCGATCAAGATTTGGACCATAAGTCGTCTGAGGAATAAAATCAGATAACGGGTTCAGCTGAGGCAAGAGGAAGAGGAAGAATCACAGTGAGATAGTCAAGAACATCAACGGCTCGGAGGCCCCTCAAATCCCGTATGATCTCGTAATGAACCTCATCTTTCGCCCGATCCCATAGGAGCCTTGCACGAGCCACACACTCATCAAAGGTGAAGCTCTGCAGTAGGGTTGACGGCTATTTGAGAAGCGTCAGAACAATGCCAAGCCATGGTCGTATCACGTACAAGAAGAGGATAGGATTTGATCAGAGCAGCTAGATAATCACCCTGTAGTCGGATCGAGACGATCTCTCCATCACCTGTTATGCATACAAGTTGCTCACTCTTCCCATGGCACGCGACAAGATCGCCGACACCAGGGATGGGGCAAGCAACCAGGCACTGAGGGGAAGCGATTTTATGGGTGTCATAGATATGTATTTGGCCGGCCTGGGTGATAGTAGCAATCGTATTCGGAGCAGGAGAGAAGACGCCTCGAAGTGTTCTCGGATTTTTGCAATGATCTCCAGGTAGGATTGATGTTTCAACATTCGAGCCTTTGCTCATACCCTGACAATTAAGGCAGTCAGGATTTTTTGTTTGCGCAGAAGTGTGGATCACCCTACCGGGGAAAAGAATCTTATGAATGGGGTGCCTGAAGTTGCAACAACCAACCGGTCTGAACCCATCATAAACGAAGCATTGCCTGCGACTTCGTCCCAGACGTCATCACAAACGTGAAAACCTTTGTTCACCAGAGTCAACTTGAAGCTGGTGACCCCTGGACCCGCCGTAGTTCCAAGGATACTAATTTTCGTAAGGATGGCAAGCATATCTCCATCGTCACTCGTAATGATATCGCAGAAGCTTTCACAGAATAATGAGTGAAACGAGATATGAGTAGATTGAATGAATCCATGAGTCAGGTTGCATTTTATCAAATGCGAACGCGTGGCGAATATCAAGGTGTGAGGCGCAAGCCACTTCCAAAATAAGATGCTGCTGTGAGCAACGTATGAAGTGAACAGTGGCATTTGGTGTTCCCAGTGGTCTCGATCACTATCAAGCTGACATATTCGTATGTCATAACCATCTGGAAGACCAAAATTAGAGCCTGTGGAAGGGGGGGAAGTGAAACATCCCGCTCACCACGAATGGCTAGATATCGGTTCTGGGGTTCATACATGACACTATCGATATGGATTCCTTTCGCCCAGCTCGGTCGAATAACCCTTGGAGTCTGGTATTGCTGGAATAGGATGAGTTTGAGCCGCCCATCTGTCCCTATGCAGGCTAGTGTTCCATCCGCGGCAGGCACTGGAATCTGAACAGATATGGTGTCAAGCCGTCAATGATTAAGTGGAGGACAGAGGAAACTCACCAAATTCTCGTCGGTTGAGAGAAGAAAGCCAGCATCTCTCAGGTTTCCAAGGTGTAATACGTCAAATGGTATACCTTCGTTTAACAGTGTCATATCCGACAAGTCCACTCCTCGCTGGCGGCCGTAGCAGAAGTGAGGGGGTAGAGTGAAGCGCTCTAAGTCACGGCAAAATATATCTCACAGACGCAATGACGCCGAGGAGCATTCAAGAAGCTGGCGCAAGGCTGAAAGTTGTCAAGCACGAAGGCAGGAGAGCAGCACTTCAACTGTGGCAAGCGCCTGCCCTGTCTTGGTCCTCGAGATCTGGGTTGAGTTTCCATGATGGACGAGAAAGGAAACCGTATGCAAGGCCGCTTGCATTCGCCGCTATGCACCCGCCACTAAAAGCTTGAACCAGCCGTCAATATGGTGGTCATTGTCGACAACGATTAGAGCCTCTCATTTGGCGAAACGGGTGATTACCAGACTGGCTTTGCTGTCTTTCTAGTGTTAAGATAGTCATCTCTAGCCAATATTGATATGATTTAGTGGAGGACGACGGGATCGCTGGTGATGGAGGAGTTCGTGGGAATCGCGCGCGAGTGACAGGGGAATGAATCGAGCTCTATCAGAGTCACGTGTGACAGAGACGAAACTGAATGGAAAATCTGGTTGGTGACGAGCGGAAAGATTGCCCCGACGTCAGAATGACTGGCCCCCATTGCTACCCTGGCCGCATTACCAGACCTTGTGCCCATGACCCCTCCAGATCGTCTCCTACACTGCTCTCTCCTCGGCATTTCCTCGTTCAATAGCGTCACTGATGTGGTGGTAACGAACCTTTATAGTCCCGACGGCTAAGACTGTAAGTGTTCCGCAAGTTTCTGTGATGCACCCGGCGTATCCAGGGCTATCGTGTTCGGCAGTTTCGCTAATGTAAAGGATAAGGTGAGTTATCTCGTCTCTATTACAAACTATTTGAGCTCATTCAAAACACACCCTCTATCACCAGGCGTTTTTGGAGGCGACTCATTCTTGATCCCATGGGTTTAGCGTGCAACTAATTACGCCTTCCGAACCAACCCACGCGAGCGGCAAACTATTTTCAAAATAACATACACGATATCCAGGTTGAAACTTCTGCTCTATAGAACATCTCCACCACCACTGCCCAAAAAGACCTTCAAACGATCGTCATTACCCTCCGTTTCCTCTCGCGTCCTGGCTTAGTGTATCTCCCTAAAACTTACCAGCAATTTTGTCTTGAATATGACGAACGTGCGCTCCAGCCAATCGGAAACGAAGTCGTCGAGGCCATCATTACTCAGCGTGATGCTGCTGAGCTGATTACCCAGTGTGAAGTGGTGAGCTGTTTCTTAAGTTATGTCGCTACATCCTGGGATGAAGTCTCATACTTTTTCTCTTATACTATATAAGTCTCTTCGCGCATCCGGAAAGACCAACTGAGCCGAGCTAGAGAGTTCAACGTTCCCTTGAAGACGCTTCTATGACCCACTTCGCATTGGGGACGGTGAGTCAAAATGCCCAAATTATCTCCAAAACGTATACTGATGCGTTTTCAATTCCTCGAGGGGTCAACCCAGACGAGCACCCCCAGGGCGGCCGCATATAGCTACGATAAGTGATCATGCTGGACGTGGAGGCTGCTAAAACAAAACAGATCGCTCAGCATGGTGTTTCTACAACCCATCCGATTCTTTCTCGATCATTTTCTAATCACAATATGTTCCAAATGCTGAGTGCGCCAAGTTCGTTCTCGAAGAGGTCCGTTGTTGATAAAATATATATCACCCGCCACTGATCTAATTTGGTTGGTACAGTTCAGGTCGAACACGAACGCTGCACAGCAGCCATCTGTGCCGAGGGAGGTGCTGAAGCCGCTGCTACTATGCCCAACGCGCTCAATAAGGCGGGCAAGGCGTTTGTTAGTTTCCATAAAATTGAGGCTACCAAGGCTATTGTGCAGAGCCTCGCCGGGAATCCAGCTGTGTTGTACTTGCCTGCTAGCGGGAATGGGAGTGATGAAAGTAGAAGGGGGGGGTTCTCATTGTGCCCGTGCGGTGAGGTATCAGCCAGAGCTGAGGAAGCGGATGCCGTGGTTCAACGCGTGAGAAGCGAAATAATCACTGTTTCTTTTCTCGTGCACGCAACTACTCCACGCAAACAGCCCAGCTTATGAAAACTCTTGATCATCATGCCCACTGTGCAACTCCAAGCAACTCGTAGAGCCCTTGATCGGTACTTTGAGCGAGCCCTACCCTATTAAATTCCTCATCGAGACGTGCTAGCACAGCATCTGAAATGGGCCGCCCTTCTGGATTCTGTGACCACATTTCCTCCACCAGAGTCAAGAGGCAGGCTTCGAGGTCAGGGATTTTTGAGAAGTAGGTCTCAGCGGCCGAGTGAATAGGTCGCTCCCCTCGGTTGATTCGTGCCATTGCGTCGTAATCCCAGCGACCAGCAAAGGGTGTTGTCAGAGTGATCAGAGAGAAAATTGTCATCCCCATGCTGAACACATCACTGGCTGCGGTGGTACGGAACTCGTTGGTGGAGGCACTGGTTAGCTCTGGCGCTAGGTATCGGAGCCGGCCACCCTCTCGAAGACCAGTGGCCGTTCGCGTCACCTCATGACGGATGCGGCTCAGGCCAAAGTCACAAACTATTGCATCTTCGTTCTCATCGACGAGGACGTTTTCCTAGTTGTAGACGAGCCGCTTTGTTAGTGGTAGTGGAATACAGATAAAGGAATTTGGCGAGGTACTGGATGAATGTCACCGTGGATCACGGGTGGGTTCCGACCGTGCATATATGCGATTGCTTCAACCACACCTCCAAGCTGATCATGAATGAGATGAGATTATGGATGAACGGATAATGAGAGCGAATACGAACAATTTTCCTAGCAACCGCAAGAAGATCGTCTCTCTCAGATGACACAGCACTCTTCATGAACTGAAGGGAAGAGGCGCTCTGATACCGAGAAGACAATTTTGAGTATTTATTAGATATAAAGGGAGTGACAGCCATCAGTGAGTCCTCATGATGAAAGACACCAAGAAGGGGTAAGATATTCGTATGCTTTAGCAGACAGTGCGTAAGCACCTCACGGCGCGCAGCCTAGCAGATCGACATCAGTATCACACGTCGCCCAAGAACAGCGACGTACACTGAGCGAGTTTCCAACATTGCTATTAATTCTTCTGGTTGCCAGCATTTTATCTCCTTTGCGCGACATGTAGACAGTTGCCTCCCCCCCACCTCCAAGACTTTGATCCCAAGCAACCTCAACACCGGTAATCAAAAGCTTGGAAGGAAGCTCCCCAGCCTGGGAAGATAGATCTTGAATGAGCCTAATGGTACTACTGTCCATGTTATGTGCATAATCATTCTGAGAGAAATGTGTCAGTGGCCCTTCATGGTAGGAAGACGTGCATGGGGCTAGTCACCACGAGAATATCCAGTAATTCAACAGCTGGTTGACCTTTTAGGTTACACAGTATTTTGTGATGAACCTTGATTCTTGCAAGACTCCATAACATCCTGGAACGTATCGCTCGTTGGCTAGGAGTAAAATTCTGCAACAGGATAGAGGGCTATCTCCAAAACAATGAGTGAGTTTATCACCAAACACGGTGCAAGTTACTTACAACGAGAGGATAAGAATTTTTCAAGGCGTTAACATAATCAGTCTTCACTAGAAGTTGCACGATGTCTCCGTGCGTTGTAACGCATATGATCTGTTTACCGTTTCCACAAGATGCTAGAATGTTGTCGACACCAGGGATTAGACATGCAGCCAAGCATCGAATTTGGTCGGGGACAGGGGTTTCATAGATGTAAATTTGCGCCGTACTAGTGACTATCGCAACGGTGCTAGGAGAAGGAGAGCATATGGATCGCGGGAGACTCGGTTCTTGGTCACTGTCTTGAGGTACTTGAACCGGTACACATTGCGTTTTTGCGCCTGCAAAAGGCTCCTGGCCGCGGTCCAGCAATCAGTACTGATAGATATGTCTAAGATGTTAAATTTCGTACGTTCATGAATTTGCTTGCTATCACGTCAGAGGTTGCGACCACATAGTGAGTCGAACTCATGATAAATGAAGTTTTCCCATCAAACACGCCCCATTCTGTAACCCAGATCAGGTTCCCACCCAGTAATCGTTTTGGAACGCAAGCATAGCCGGTCTGATTACCTCGGAAGCGTTGGTGAAAATGTTGGATAATGACAATTATATCCTCGGCCGCATTAGCGACAATATCAGGAAGAGAACTTGAATGCAGGCCCAAGGGAAGCACCACTGGAACTATAAATCCACCAGTTAGTGTGCATTTGACGATTTTCTCATATAAGTATAATGCGAGGGTGGATGGCGAGAGCCACTTCCAAAACCCCACCAGGCTATCAGCGTCGTACGAAATGAATAGTGGCGCTTGGTGCTCCCATTGATCTCGGTCACTATCTAGCTGGCATATTCGGATATTAAGGTAGACTGCGGGAGGGTCAGCTAAAGCAAAATGTTGACAATAGCAAACATAGCTCACTCCGAATAGCCAGATATCGATTCTCGGGTTCGTAGATTGCGGCGTCAATTCGAAGGTCTTGGGCCCAAGTCGGCTGAATGACCCTGGGAGGCCGAGACTCTTGAAAGATCACGAGCCTGAGCCTTCCATCATCTACATGCACCAGCGTTCCATCGGTCGCAATGGGAGGAACCTAACCCGGTACCGGCGTTGAGATCTAAGTAGATCCCGAAAGTAAACTGGGTACGTACAGACTCCTCGTCAGTTGGGAGCGGGATCCCAGCATCCTTCAGGTTTCCGAGATGTGTGATCTCGAACGGTAACCCCTCAAGATCCGCCATCGGAGGCTTCTGATGTTCAAATATGCGCGCGAAGACAAGCGATTGGGGATGAAGGATGGGGGTTCAACTGGTGGATGCTGGCGTGGACAAGTTCACGGAAGCAACCAGTACGCCATGAGGCTACTGCGTGGATACCTGTTTGTTTCCTTGAAATTGACGCCGTCAGTAATTCGGGCCATAGAAATGAGTGCCGAGGCAGTGCTACTTGTGCGATGATGCTATTATAATATTTTCATGCATTGTTAAATAGACCATAGGGTCAAAATGAAAAGAACGATGCTTTGTGATCCTCATCATCGAGCGTCACTGGAGGCCACTCAGACTCAACCGTACTGCAACATCCACTCAGTAGATCAGAATCATCAGCCATTGGGATGCAAACTCATGAACGATAACATAGATTGGATGATGATCTTGAAGCGACGACGACACCAAAGACAAAGACAAACGATGAAACGAACATCCTATGCGGCTCATCATCACAGGTCCAATTGGGGCAGCTTGAACAAGGAAGACACACATGGATAAGATCAGTGAGATTGGGTATCGTATCCGCACAAAACAACGAACGTCAGGATGAGCTGGCTGAAATGGGACAGGCATGATTGCAATGCAGTGAGAAAACAGGAAGAAATGGAACTCGTTGATATTGGGTCCGAACTGAGATAGGGGCGACGTAAGAGAAACATGGCGGATTTCTGACGGTAGCCGACAGGGAAGACATCATCATCTTAGCAGTTGCACCCATAGTTCTGGTTCGTCGGGTCCGTGATCCTTATCGGATCAGGGTAGTCAGCGTACCTAGACATCATGAAGTGAAGCGCTAATCAGCATCTAGCTCACTTGATAACAGTATCATTAGGGTCATACAGTTCTGTCTCCTCCTCCTGGCTCATCGCGTTCTTGGCAATGGTTTGGAATGCCTGCTCGACGTTGATCGCCTCCTTCGCCGAAGTCTCAAAGTACGGGATGTTACCCTTTGACTGGCACCAAGTCATCGCGCGCTTCTGGGACACCTATCAACCAATAATCGCAGCAAACCGATGCGTGTTAGTGACACAGCATCTCAGGGGGTCGCAGTCTGCAGAGGCAGAGACGAACCTGTCGCTTGTTCTCCTCCACATCAATCTTGTTCCCCAAGACGACAAAGGGGAAGTTCTCGGGGTCATGCGGGCTTGCTTGGATGAGGAACTCGTCACGCCAGCTGTCGAGGGTCTCGAAGCTCTTGGAGCTGTTCACGTCATAGACAAGGACGCAGCAATCGGCGCCACGATAGAAGGCAACACCCAGAGATTGGAAACGCTCCTGACCGGCAGTGTCCCATAGCTACATGTAGTGAAAAGAAACCGGGACGAAGATGAGCATTGGGGCGGCCAACGAGGTGTGGGGTGCGGTGGAGAGACGCGCACCTGCATCGTCACGGTCTTATCGTCAACCAATACCTCCTTTGTTAGGCTAGAGAAAGTACACGATAAGCGACAATTAGACAACAGAATCTAATAGACTCACAAGTCTGCCCCAATAGTTGCCTTGTACTGATTGCTGAACCTCTTGTTGACATATTGGTTCATTAGGGATGTCTTGCCGACACTACGTCACACAGAAGACGAGATTAGCGATTCAAGTAGGCCGAGATAGACCCCTCATATGAATAGTATGCACCCGCTATCGCCCAGAATGATGACCTGAAAAGAGTTGAAATAGGAGTCAGCACCGGTGAATCTGTCAAGCCCAACTCGAGTCGTGCGACATCCTCCTACCTTGAGCAGAACACGACCCATAGTGATAGCAAGCTGGACCTAGAGAACAATGCAATGAGTCGGTCATGGTTCCGAGTGGCCGCCCAGGGTGAGGACTGACGGTGAGGGTGGTGGCGACGGAGGCAGTGGGGAGTGTGTGTGGAACGATATGCGTGACTTATGTTCGCCGAGCCATCCGGAAGTTGCCGCTGCTCCCGCCCTCACGAAACACGCCCTCACTTCCCCCGTTCAACCCTCGGGTGTCACAGTTTTGAGCTTGACCACGATACCACCTCGCAATGGCGAGTGCATCGTGGCAAGAGGAGCTTCGGTAAATCCTACCGACGGTCAAGAAAGCTGCAAGAGTCATTCCGTCCTAATGTGATTTCTTCAATCTGTTCCCTCAGGCTCAGGCTAGTCGAACGGAATCGTAAAGAATCGGCCTATGCTGGGATCATTGAGCAATGTCTGTATCCGCTTTCGACCTCGTTAGACTGTAGTTCTTACTTCTAAGCCGGTGTTTGACGCCTAGACCGACGACTTGCCCAGCAAACTCGCCTACTAAAGGAGCGGAATCAGGCCTTGCTTCGAGCGGTTGGTTCAAGTGGTGGGAACAAGAACCTCAGCGCAAGCACGGCGAGCAATCCTGGTGCTTCCGAGTGAGTCATATGTCTGCGTTCTTTCTCCAAATGCTCACACTCATGCACCGCACAGCAGCGCTGGTGGCCCCTCAGAGTACATCTCATCACTATTATCGGAGATCTCCTCATTACGAGATGAAGTCGCCGCCGTCTACCGAACTCAGAGTCAGAACGCGCAACGACTATTGTCGATGACAGAAACTCTCAGGGACAAGGAGGAAATGCTGAGAATAGAGTCGGACCAGCTTCGCAAGGCTCGGGAGGAACTCGCCACTCTCAAGCGCAAGATCGAGCAGCATGATGAGCTCATGGCAGAGAAAGACCGTGGCATTCAGGTACTGTTGATCCTTCCAACCTGCTCAGGAATGCCGCATACGTCCCACTAAACCTATCCACTCCCCCTCTCAAATCAGGTCCTACACGACGAGATCCAGTCTCTTAATCTAGAACTGAATCAGGTCACCATCCGCAACGAAGCACTCAAGGTCGACAACGCATCACTCCTCCAACGCTGGATCGACCACCAAAACGACGCTGCGGCGAAGATGAACAGCGCCAACTCATTCTACGAGGACATGCGCAAGAAAGGCTGGAACGACGCGCACGGAGGCAGGCCTTCTCACGGTCGTCGTAATTCTCTAGGATCATCTTCAGAAGTCTCCGCCGGCTCTGAAGTCGAGACGATGAGCGAAGCCGAGCCTGACGATGACGAGAAGTTTGGTGGTGGTGGGCGGTTGAACGGCGATAAAACAGAGGTCCAGGATCCTTTTCTCAGCCTCCAGAATCAGCCCCCGCAGCGAAACAGCGGGCCCCGTCTGAATCCGAATGGCTGATGGTAGATGATGATGGACTAGATGTGGTGTCCGATTGGGGTACTGGATCGGAAATTGTCGTCGTTGATGATGATGATGTTGCTCCTGAGGCATAGATTCTTCCTCCTTTTTCCTCCTCCCCCACTTCGAGTTGGAGTAAAGCTATTTTTCACAGACTCTGCTCGATATCCAATTAATAATACTTCATTATAATTATCAAGCTGTAGCGTGGCGGTACTGGGGACAAATTCCCTTATCGTCTCCTCCACATCGAACGAAGCTCTTGCCAAGATATGGCTCAGGGACACCATGTGTTCGCTTTACCCAAAGTGAGAGACTCGCTCAGCATAGACGTCATGACCATATTGCTCTCCAGGTCTCGTAGGTATGAGAGAGTAGGTGACAAGTAGATTGACATGACAAGAGCATGAATTTCATACGATGCCACGCCCAACCAAGCAAGGAAGGGCTGTGTCGCCGCCACTGGGTCTGCCATTGCCCCTCATCACCCATCACCCATCAACCGCACCGAATCCCTATCTCTCCCCCCAACAACCCGCTCCATCCCGAATCGGCCGTAACTCCGGTCCACAATTCGTCCTGGAGCCAGAGTGTTGGAAGAACGTCGATGTTCGAGCCCCAATCACCCAATCTTGATGACCAGCTACCATATGAAGTGACCCACCTCGGGAACATCACTGCTGCCGGTATACTGATTCCGGAGCAAAACGAAACGGTGAGATACCATCTCGTTGTTATCGTCTTAGATGTTGAGTGTCCTAATTTGTCGATCATCAAAGCCTCCTGCAATAGCCTATGACGGAACACTTGTTCATGTCGGCGAGGACCGAGCCCTAAGGATTGTGGTATTCAGACCTGATCAACCCCCAAATTTCATCGAGCCAAGCTGGTCCGAAGCTACTAATATCGATGCTGCGATCTATTCTCCTGTCCATCGATATTTGGCAACAAGAGGTGAGTTCCGTCCTTTGCGGCTTGATTATTTGCTAACTGAGGTTTCAGCGGCGAGCACAATACGAGTATACCAACTGGCCATTGATCGTGGTCTTTGGGAACAAGAAACACCACTACTGCTTGGTGAACACATTGACGAAAACACAATCTGGTTCTGGAAGTGGCTGTCGCCCACCCGGCTAGTATTCACCACGCCATCTGATCTACTCAAGTGGGACATCTCTCCCAAGGGAGGGTATCCCCAGTCTGCTCCAGTGCTGCTATTCCCACTTTCTCTCTGTCGGTTCCCCAAGGTGGTCGACGTCGTCTCAAGTCTTGATCAGAATCAGTTCGTCATCTGCATCAAGCCCGACCATCTCCCTCAGTTTATAAACCGTCGCTGTGTTGTGTGCATCTATATTGATAATGGACAACACATACTCTCCAGGATCGCTGCAGATATCCCGTCAATCATGGAATTGGGAGGGTTCTTGGCTTCGTATGCCCTTGTCACTAATCCTGTGCAATTCTTGGAAGATCGCAGGACATCATCTCAGGTGCTGAACTGGTGCACGGGCATATCATCAGAAAGGCTCGAGAGAATCGCTTATTTACTTGACTTTTAGATGCAAGTGGTCGATCTCGCAACACGAAGAACTGTACCGGCTCCGGGGTTTCTTTCCGGCAAAGATTCCGGAAACACTTCTCGAGCAAATATATCACCCTGCCCTCGTGTTGTAGCACACATAGTTGCTTCACAAAGCGGCCCCATCCCGCCCGAGGTCCATGCATACTACCTCTCCCCCAAGTCAAACAAATGGGAATGTTTGATGGCCTGCCCTATACCTGGGATCGACGAACTGGCAGCCTGTTATTCTATTGGCGACCATTTCCTCTGCATCTCATCGAGTGGTGATGTTGTTGACATCCGCCTCAACACTGAGAACTTCCTGGAGCTGCAAGCTACCTTTCCCAATCTCGTAAGTATATTGCCTGGATTTAGCACAGCTCGCTTGTTTTGGTTCCTGAACTTGATACATCCGTCCTCCGCTCCAGCCCCCCGATTTGTTAACTTCATTTACAGACTGCGAGCTCGCGCAACGACTGGCGATCATTGGTTCAGAGCCTGACTCCCGGAAACTGCTGCTTGGCCTGAGAGGACAAGGGGCAGGCAGAGTTCTTGATCACCTGATCGTATGCTATGCCACCTTACCATCTCTTTTTTTTCAGAGGTTGATAGTTATCACCTAGGGAAACCGGGATCGATTATCCCATCTCGATGATTCAAAACTTCGGCTCATTCAAGACATAGCATCCACATCAGAAGAGTTACCTTCATCGCTGTGGGTCTTGGGAAAAGAGGTCGAAATCGATATATTTGGAGACTTGGGACATGGAGGAGAAGCGAGTGTTTATCGCTGTGAATGGAATACGAACGGACAAGTCCGGGCCATGGCTGCAAGGAGGGCAAAATTCTCGCCTCAATACACCAAGACAGTACGTCTATCGAAAGTCCTGCAAAGTCTTCTACTCACAAGCTTCTGGACATGTCAAGATCGCCTACCGTGAAGCCCTTACCCATTGCCTACTCTCCCACGAGAATCTCCTGCCCTTAGCGGGCGTCTTTGTCCATCGTGGCTCATTTACGAGTCTCATTCCTCTTGTTACGAACCGATACTCGAGTCAGCCATGCAATTCCTCTTTATTCTCAAGCGCTTCATCGCTGCACTATCTAAAGAGCACTGCTGAGGCGAGCAGTGATGATCTCCTTGTCATAAGTCTAAAAATTGTACGTCGGCGGCCCCTAGCTCACTATGATCCATCTGCGATCGCTATCACTCACTGCATTTCCTTCTGCTTCTATTAGCTACAGGGAGTGGCGAGAGGGGTAGAGTATATGCACAGCTTCAGCTCCCCGGTGATTCATGGGGATCTTCATCCCGTAGGCATTACTTCTTTTTCAGCTTTCTCGGACCCAATGCTCAATCTTGCTCTCAATACTCAACAGGAAAACATTCTCATCACAGAGGACGGGAATGCACTGATCTGTGATTTTGGGCTTAGCCGTATCCACCATGAAGTCACGAGAACTGCCACAAATATCCAACAAGGAGGGCATCGCCGTTACGCTGCACCAGAACTAATAAACTCGCCGGATGATAGGTTCCGCACTTCAAAAGCCAGCGACATCTATAGCTTGGGAATGACATTCTACTCGCTCGTCACTCTCGACCTTCCCTTTCGTGACTATTGGGACTACGACGCGATGTCTCGCATCCTCCAGGGCGAGCGCCCCCCTCGTCCCGTAGCTATGAGCCTCTCTGCCTTCCCTGATATCGAAGCGCTGTTATGGGATATGATTGAGCATATGTGGGCACCCAAACCACCCAGCCGACCATCCGCCGCTGCTGTTCTGGAGCGTTGCGAACGAGCGGTTGCCACTCTTCAGCTGACAGGGCTCCCTGAGTTTTTGTCTTAGGTTTTGTGACAGGTGATGTATCATCTGGGGGATTTTCGGCTCGACCTGTGTCGTCCGACCCAGCTTTGTTGGAAGAATTGGCTCCGGATACTTGGAACGGAAAAACTATCAATTTATTAGGCGATGACCACGCTCTGAATGCTTCATGTTAAGTGTGGGGATGTAATATCCAGCAGATGCAAATCACGAAGACTAATGATATGTCCCCTACAGACCAAATTTGCAAAGTCATGACTTCTCTCTGCCTCCCCTCTCGCTTCCATCCAACTGCGTCTATGACATTGCTAGCGACTCTTATGAACAAACCACTCCTTCAATTCTGTACTCGACCTCAACGATGCCACAGCGAAGATGAACAGTACCATCTCATCCTAATAAGACATGCTGCACAAGAAGGGCTGGAATGACGGGCACGGATGCAAGCCTTCTCACGGTCGCCGAGATTCTCTTGGATCATTTTCAGAAGTCTCCGCCGGCTTTGAAGTCGAGACGATGAGCGAAGCCGAACCTGACGATGACAAGAAGTTTGGCGGTGGGCGGTTGAACGGCGACAAAAAAGAGGTCCAGGATCCTTTTCTCAGCCTCCAGAATCAGCCCCCACAGCGAAATAGCGGGCCCCGTCTGGATCTGAATGGCTGATGGTAGATGAGGATGGGCTAGATGCGGTGTCCGATTGGGGTGCTGGATCGGGAATCGTCGTCATTGATGATGATGTTGCTCCCGAGGCATAGATTCTTGCCTTTTCCGCTTTCCTTTTATAGTATTGCGACTACAACGCATTTGCTCGACATTCAACTAATACTATATTGCTACCTTTGAGCCGCTATATAATGAAACCAAGGGAAATTTGCCCGGCTGTGCTCTTCCATATCACCCTTTCTTTCTCCCTCAGATGCGAATCAGGGAAAGCATGTTCTAACAGCTTGGAAAATGCGGCAATTTGATGGTTGCTGATTGGCCTATTTCAATAATGAAGGGACCCGTAACACCAGGACGGCCAAGGGCCAGATATCGAGAGTAGTGGCGTGACAGTTACGACCTGTGTGTGGCACACCTTTTCCACGTGCATAAGCGCTCAGAGGTACTTCTAGATCTTTTCTCTCTCTTTCCATCATTCGAACTATCTATATCGTTAGTTTGACCTCTCCGAATAGTGGCTCGATCCCAGCAATGTCCACTGTCGAAGATGATATGCCATTTGAGGTGACCCACCTCGGAAACCTCAATTCCGCTGGCTTCAGTGCTCCAGATTACAATAAACTGGTGATATTTGCCTACTTCTTCGTCTACCTGCGCTTAGTGACTCTTTAACTCACCTCAAACTTTGTATTACACAGGTCCGTTCGATAAGCCTTGATGGAACACTGATCGATTTAGACGAGAATCACAAACTAAGGATAACCATATTCAGACCCAATCAGCCCCCGAGGATCATTATGCCGTTCTGGGCTAGAGATCTCGAATTTAGGGATGTACTTTATTCTCCCAACAGGCAATATCTCGCCATCATGCAATACCTCACCATAAACGGTGAGCAGTGTTCCCCTGCGTTGAGCATCCGCTGATCGACCAGCTAGCCGGGGTTTTTATTGCATTTTATCAGTTGGATGTTGCTCAAGAGCTATGGGATATACAAGCTCCAACCTTTCTTTATGAGCTTGACTGCGAAAGCCCGACCTACTTCTGGAAGTGGTTGTCACCCACAACTTTAGTATTCACCAACATAGACAGACTCGTGAAGTGCAACGTCTCTGAGAAAAGAGCATACCCCGTGGTTAATTTCACTGGCTCTGATTTCAAGTTTCACCTGATCAGCGATGTCCTCTCTAACGCTGATGAAACTGAATTTGTTCTCCTCCTCAGAGGCTGTTATGTTTCTGACGCATTGGATCCCACTGGTCTCTTTGTATTCTTCTCACGCAATCAGGAATGCCACAGGCATGATTATTTCCGTCACACAGATACTGCGTCTTTGATGGAATTAGGAAGCCAATCGCCCAGTTGTGCCTTGGTTGTTAATTCCATGCCGGTCCCAATTCCTCCCTGCGAACCTGATCATGTGATTGAGTATCATCGGTATACCGTGTAAGCGGAATGTCTCACGACCCTTACTCTGGTAGATGGACGCGATCGAACTTGTGACGCAAAAACTTCTGTCGGATTCGACACGCTTTTCGGGTGCAGAAAATGGAAATGTCTCGCGGGCGATTTCATCCCCCTTTCCACGCGTTGTTGCGCACATTATTGCCACTTCCCGTAGCTCGACCCCACCCGAAGTTCATGCATATTACTTGCTGCCTCGAGAAAACACTTGGCGCTGTCTCATGGCTGTTCCTTTACCTGCTCTGGAAGAACTTGTCGCGTGTTATGCGATCAATAATGATTTCTTGTGCATTTCGTCGAACGGTAAACTTCTCAACATCCGTATGAAACCCTGGAAGCTTTCGGAGCTGGTGGACACTTTCCCCAACGTTGTATGTATACATCCAAGAGCTATGGTATCTCTCTCTTATCTAATATCCATTTTCCTCCTCCAGCCTTGCGCCTTATGGACGAAATTTACCGAATCTGAGTTCAAAGAACGTTTGAGGCGAACGGTTTCGGACCCTAAGTATTCCTCATTCACAAGAACGCTGCTTCAGCTGAGAGGTCAATCGGCTGCAAAAGTTCTTGAATATCTGGCTGTACGCTACTCTCTCTTACCTCCGCAACCTTTCCCCTCACTTCAAATTTCTATTCTCTGCTGTAGAATGATCGTCATCTTTTCGGCGTCAATTCCATCGGCCCTTCTGAACTGCGATTAATCCAAGACATATCATCTGCTTCAGAACAGCTACCTCTGTCGCTGTGGTTATCAAGCAGAGAGGTTAGAGTTGACATGTTTGGGGATCTAGGACATGGAGGGGAGGCCGGCGTTTATCATTGTGAGTGGTATACCAGGGGGCAGATCTACCCCATGGCAACAAGAAAGACTAAACTTTCAGCCCAATACACAAAAGCGGTGTGTTCACTCAGCGCTAGGACAGAAATCTTAATACCTTGCTCACATGTCACTACAACCTAGCACGCAGTTCGCGAAGCTCTCACACACTATCTTCTCTCGCACAAGAATCTTCTGCCATTCTGCGGGGCTTTCGTTCATCGGGACTCATTCATGACTCTTATACCTCTAGTCGAAAACAAATACTCTGACCAGTCGTGTACCACCTCTTTAACGCCAAGCGCTTCATCCCTCCACTTTCTGCGAAGCGTCGCTGAGGAGGGCGAACACGACTTGATGTCTAGCACCCTTAAAATTGTGCGTCTTTCCCAATCCTACGCTCCTCTATTGCACTATATTTAGCTGCTTACTGTGCTTTACCCTATCAGCTTCGTGGAGCAGCAAAAGGGGTCGCATATATGCACGGCCGCAGCCCCCCCGTAATTCACGGAGACCTTCATCCCGTACGCGCCATTCTTCTTGAGTCCCGTTGCAGACGCAGCTCAACCCGTCTCCTATCAGGAGAATCTGCTCGTAAACGAGGATGGTGAAACATTGATTTGTGATTTCGGCCTCAGTCGTATCCACCACGAAGTCACAAGGACTGCTACTCATATCCAGGAGGGAGGCCATCGCCGCTATATTGCGCCGGAACTTGCAAGCTCCCCTGATGACAGGTTCCGCACTTCAAAAGCCAGCGATATCTACAGCTTAGGATTGACGTTCTACTCTCTCGTCACGCTGAACATCCCTTTCCAGGACTATTGGGACTTTGATGCGATGTCTCGTATCCGCCAGGGCGAGCGGCCCCCTCGCCCGACAGCTAGCAGTCTCTCCGCCTCTCCTAACGTCGAGGCTCTGCTATGGAATCTAATTGAGGATATGTGGGCGCACAATCCAGCCAGCCGACCTTCTCCCGCTGGAGTTGTCGAGCGTATTGGACGAGCAATTGCCACTGTTCAGGCCACTGATAGGACTCCTTGAATTCTATATCGATTCTGTCATTGTAATTATAAAGTAACAATGGTCGCCACGATCCAGAATGTGAGGATAATTCAGCCCAATTGATGCTATGCGTATTCAGGCGCCTCACCAGTTGATCTCTTGTTGAAGAAGATTGAATAGGTTCGGGAAACATGACACAGAAGCTTTATCGATGAGTTACTAGTAAGTGAGATAACTTATAGTGCTTTTTATCTAGCGCGGACACACCATATCCAAGCAGATGCAATCCACTAATTCCATGTCTCGTCCCACCCCAAATTCGCAAAGTCATAGCTTCCCTTCGTCTCCCCTTCTCGCACCCACCCCAGCGCATCCATGGCATTACCAGCAACCCTCACAAACAGCGTCCCATCTAATCGTCCTGCCCCAGCAAGCCTCGTCTCACCAAATGTCCCAATGCGGCGAGTGCCATAAACTTGCGCGTAATGCTGCAGCGCGCGAATCGTCTTGACGAGGTGCTCATCCGGGTGATGCATGACGCTCTGGATGATATTGAGCCATGGATTATCATATGCCACTAGCTGAGACGTGTTTGACTCTGAGGAGGGGCGACTGAGAGCGTCTGCTGATGGCGTAGGTCGGGCTCCTGGGGGTGATGGAGTAGCGGTGACAGACTCCATGAACTCTGCAATGTGCAGCGAAGGGCGACCACGCGAAATCCATAGCAAGAGAATGCTGGAGAAGTGGCCACGCAAAAGCGCACTCTGGGATGAGGGCGAGAGGAACGCCGCAAGGGAGGGGAGGAATATTGAGGAAGTCAGGATGTGCATTCTAGGAGAGTAGTAGTCGTTGGAGCATGGGATCAGCAATGAAGCACTCGTAGATGGTGACAGTTTGCCATGGAGCACGCACAGGAAGAAATCGGAGCGAAAGCGATGGCCTGGCCGCCATCCGCAGACGCCAAAAATGATTGTTGAGAGCCACTGGAGCTCCTCGATTTTCGACCGTAGCGTCTTTACATCGCCATCCACAGGAACAACCCATTGACCGGCATACTCTCGAATGATGGCTCCGACAGTGTCTACAGTCTCATCTAAAGGATGCTGCGAGCTGTCGAGAGAACGAATCTTCTGTGGTGTTAGTCGATTATCTTGCAACATGTCCGCCACGATGTCAAATGAGTGTAGGCTAGTCCTCTGCTCAGATTGTGACGAAGCACTGAAGAAATCCGGAGGGAATAACGGGGCCACTCTCAAGTCCGAAACACAAGTGAGAGCGAGTCCTATTATGATCTCAACAATGCACGATCAATGTACGGCCAAGATGTATTATAGGGGAAGAGCGATAGAATTACCTTCAGCCACCATCCCAGGAATACCGAATTCAATATGTCCAATGTGGATCATAGGGTGCAAAGGTCCTCCATAAAATCGAGCGAGCATCATTGGTCCCGCCGCCGACGATTCCGAGGCCCCATGATTTGCCTCGTCGCTGAAGAGGAACTCCTCGAGAGTTTTCGAGACACCGTCCGGTCGAGAGAGCTTCTCGTCGAAGAACTGTTTATACCCGTCATAGTATTGCTCACTAGGGATTCAGAGAAGAAATCAGCAATTGAGGACCCTCCACGACTAGCTGTTATGAGTGTACTTCTTGTGACCAAGATAGCTCGTCCAGTTGGCTTCTGTGTAAGACCATTAATTAGCTCAGATGTCGGTGCCTGAACTCAGATTGGTTGGCCAACCAGTTATCTTCTCTGGGGATATCAACTTCTTCCTCTGAAAGCTGGCGTGACCATCGTAGGATTTCTGAAGTCCGATCGCAGAAGCGCCAAGTGCCCAAGCAGCGAAAACATGGTGCGTCAAGTGGCTAGCGATATTGTTTCATAGTCAGGTACGATTCCCGATCGGCCGCATCGAAGTTGCGAAATAGGCGTACTTGTGGTAACCCTGAGAGTTGAAGAATATATGAAAATTCTCGTCGTTGGAGTGAAGGAGTTCGATCAGCTTGTCCGTAGATTCCGCAGTAATTCCCGGCAAGGTGCGCGGAGTCTGGTCCCAACACTCTTGAGGACGAGACGGCGAGGGAAATAGCGCGTCAAGATCTGGAGACATTATGATTATCGAAGAGAAGACAGCGGTACCGAAAGGGTGAGAGTGGAGTAATGATAGTAATGCCAAGCCCCGTGACTAAGGAACGATAAAAACTCCTGCCGAGGTGATTTTCGCGTAAATTTACATCGCAAGAAGCTTGTGCGGCGACGTAAATGACGGTAAATAGCCGTTAATGCCCCATGGGGAAAAGAGTATCTGATGTTACACTCAATGTCTCCAAGTCTGTAGGGGCACTGAAAGAAGCGAACATGAGCCATATAGGGTGTGGCTCACTTCGCATCGAAGGTGTCAAGAAGGTAGGATTCATAAGCTGAATGTCCCTCACGACAGAAAGAGTTGAAGAAGGGGTAATCCCCATCGACAAGCTGAGTAATTTCCATACATGAATACCTGAGCAAATCAGGGGTCCAGCGCGCGGCGAGTTCGATAGAGTTCACTTCATTCACCCACCCTCTTCATTCAGAGTGTAATTACATTCTTTCGTAGAGCCGGCCACAGTTATCTATGCGTAGTTTACACGGTAAATAACTGTAACGCCAGGCCGGCAGCTGACTTTAAACAAGCTTAGCGCACCCCACTTGTGACCTGTCAACCTGAAACGACAGCCTCCGCGATTGTATATCACTGGCACTGTTGAGCCAGAACCGACGGCCCGCCATAGCCTGGGTTGACGGTTGTTGTTTGTATTGAGCGGTCACCTGATCATCGTGGGGCCAGAGTGGAGGATTTACGGAAAGAGTGAGTGGGCGATCAGCACCACACTTCATGTCGTATTCATGTTCTGTGGTGGTAGGAAGCCCCGAGATCACCGACTGTACTTTTAATATCGGCAGCATGGGTTCTTCTACTTGGGCTCAGTTTTCGCCCTCCCCTCTCTCTTCTCTTGACCATCCTCGAGAGGGTTCTGCGTCTTCCTCAGTCACACGTCACCATGGACCCCGAGAAGAGCCCCATCGACGATGCCTCCAAGTCTGATGTCAACCACCAAGAGAGCATCCAGGATGTCTCCTCTACCGGCATCCACTTTAGTGCTGAGGAGGCTGCTGCTCTCAACAAGCGAGTCGTCCGCAAGCTTGACCTTTGCATCATGCCGTGTCTCATCGTGAGTGTCTGCTTGATTTTACCATCGTACTCATGCACCAATGAGCGAACAAGCTCTGCTCGATCACAGCATGCGATTGCTGATGCTTATCAATGCGGGGGTGCTGACTTGAGATTCTTCATCTGTAGATGATGTACCTTGCAAACTACGTCGATCGCAACAACGTCGCAGCTGCTCGTCTGAAGGGCCTCAGTACTGGTGAGTTTCCGCTAAAGCTAATCGCCGGGCATGTCACTAACGATGTGCATATCACATTTATTCTCCGCTCCTCTCGCATTTCCAATATTTTTTTTTCACTCGCAGACCTCCACCTTACTCCGATCGAGTATTCGAACGTCATTTCGCTGTTCTATGTCACCTACATCGCGCTCCAGCCATTCGCGACGAACCTTCTCGCGCACATCAAGTATCCAACGTACTTTATCTCCGTTTGCATGTTCGCGTGGGGAATTGTTTCTCTTTGCACGGGATTCACCACGAACTACAACAATCTCCTGGCCGTCCGCCTTCTCCTTGGTGTTTGCGAGGCAGTCTTTTATCCAGGTGCCCTCTTCACCCTCTCCAAGTTCTACACCCGTGAAGAAATTGGAAAGCGCGCGGCGTGGTTCTACAGTGCTAGTCTGACTGCAACTGGGTTTGGCTCGCTCTTTGCTGCTGGTGTTATCGGAGGCCTCCACGGTGTTCATGGTGTTGCTGGTTGGGTAAGGACAATATTCCCACAGATGTGCCTTGAGATTTCATTCACTGATTTATGTCTCCCTGTACTGCTAGCGCTACCTCTTCTACGTCGAAGGCGCGGCTACCTGTGGGATTGCTGTCTTCATCGCCCTCCTTCTTCCCAACTTCCCCGGAAATGCATACTTCCTGACTCCCGAGGAGCGCAAGTGGGCCGTCCACAGGATTGTCATGGACGGTGGCCAAGTCGATGATGATGACAATGAGGCGTGGTATACCTCTCTTATCATCAACTTGAAGAACCCTCTTACGTACTGTGAGCCATTTCCATGTCTTTGACCTAATCGGGTACTAATGGAATTTTGCACTATAGTGATGGCTGTCACTTGGTGGCTCCTCACTTCCGGCTTGTCCTTCAATGCCTACTCCCCAACTCGTAAGTGTGCTCTCTACAGACTTTCTTGACTCTGCTGATATCTCTTTTGTAGTCGTCGCATCCCTCGGTTTTAGCGGCACCCAGGCATTGCTCCTCAACGCTCCACCCTACGCCCTTGCGCTCATCACCGCGAACTTGAACTCTTGGCACTCTGACAAAGTGCGAGAACGCTCTCTCCACATCGTTCTGGGATGCATCGTTGCGATCGTCGGCTGCATCATCCTCCTCGCCACCACTGAACTTGCACCCCGCTTTGTCGGAATCTTCTTGATGACGTGCGTCGAACACCTGAACCTTTGCATATCAAGGACTAGCTGACATCGTTTCCTCCACTCTATATAGTGCTGGCTACATGGTATACACTATTATCATCGGATGGGCTAGTCAAAGTTTCCGTAAGTCACACGTATTTGAAATCTGCTATGGTGCAAAGCTAACACATTCTTATTAGCTGGAAGGCCCAAGCGACGTGCTGCTACCATCGGTTGGATGTCTGCTTTCGCAAACACTGCAAATCTTGCTGGAGGCTACTACTTCGGTAAGCTGATCGCACCAAAACTCTTGTTGATGACGTATGGACCTAAAACTAACCCGTGGCAATCTGGTTAGTCTCTGACAAGTTCGGCCCGACCTATCGTGGCTCTTTCGCAGTCATTCTTGCAATGTTCAGTAAGTTTCTTTTCTCCCTGCTTTTTTGAGAAACCCAGTTTTGCATAGGATGCTGAACAGGAATGACTTTTCGACACAGTTGCGGCCTTGTTTATGACTCTTGTGACTCGCGCCTACCTGAAGTGGCTGAACCGAAAGCTCGAGAGGCTCGAGCAAGAGCTCCTTGCAGGGAACAGGGAGGTTGCCAACAACAAGCTGTTGGTTGAGACCGCTAATGCTGAGG
Source organism: Clavulina sp. PMI_390 (assembly GCA_015039315.1). NCBI lineage: Eukaryota > Fungi > Basidiomycota > Agaricomycetes > Cantharellales > Hydnaceae > Clavulina > Clavulina sp. PMI_390. The sequence goes on from WIDE01000100.1 coordinate 40,678, forward strand.
GCATCGACGCATTCGAAGCTGCGAAGCTGGCTGCTTCTTACCGGTACTGGACTTGAGCCAGTCGCAGTTCCGCTCCTTACCGGAGTCGACCATCATGAAGATTCACGATTTTTCAAGTCTTTTGTACTCTTAGTGTGTGTTACAGGTAATTCAGGGGGATTTTTCTGGTCTTTCGCTGGCTTAATGCACTTGTAATGTCCTTAATGCATTGTCATGTTGTTTCCAAAATTCGCGCCGCGTTGGTGGCGAGCCACAAGTGCTTCGTTACGTCATAGCTTGGAGCTCATGATCGTCTTCGATGGATGTGCGGTTTCGCCATATCTGACGCGCCCAGAGCACATAAATGTCTCGGAGCGAGTCCGACTCGCACAACGATATGAGCTAGGTTCGCTATGCTTCTTTGACAGTTTGATGAATCGTGAGAAAAAAAGGAGCTACAAGACAAAGCCAAATTCACGGCTCACACGTTCCCCGCCTCCACACGTCGTTGCGGGCTGAACGCTTCATGCTTTGTGTTTCTATCGAGTTGATGGGAAGCAGTTCCTCCCTTCATTCATCTTTACACCCGCGTCTTCAGCTCTGTCACAGTATGGATTTTGGTGACTCGTGCACCCAAATCGCCTGACCGTTTGCCAACAACTCGGTCGATTTTGGGTTGCGTGGCTCATGATTTCGTGTGCAGCCTGCTCCAATGCCCCATCAGCGCTGTTTGAAGCCGAAGGAAGCCGCAGATGGTTCCCCAAAGCGAAAGGTTTGTGGTTTGCATCATATCAGCCCAAGACGCAATACTCAAACGGCCCCCTATGTAGCGCTTTTAGGCTCGGGTCCGAGTCCGAGAATAGAGTGTTGTGGAAACTCGTCATATGATTCCTTCAATAGCTCCTGCGATCGATCCGGTTCCCGAGGCTGAATTTGTGCTCCGCCAGGCGCACCTCTTTTTGCTTGCCTTTCCTTCTCTACTCGGGACGAATCCTACTGGATGATGACGATATGCCTTGTGATCCATCGACTGCCGACTTGGACCTCTGAACCACTATCCTATTCAACCACCACGTTCAGATGGATCTCTTGGCAAAGCTCTCAGTAATTAGGCCAATGGCCAGCATAAATTCACGGAACACCCTATAAACGTGGGTCTTTGATGATTTCAACGTTGCCGCCGGCTCCTCCCATGTAACCTGTTCACTGAATTAGTCCCATGGAATGGTATGTTTATGAGTCACCGCATACCTCAGCGGGTATGAAATAGGCATCATTGTAATGCAACGCAATTCGCGTTGCACTCATCGTGTTGAGTTCATCAAAGAAGCCCAGCATGCTGGCTAGTGACATGCCAAGGCTGGTTCCTGAGTTCTCGCAGTCTCCTTCTGCTCTTGACTATCACAAAAATTCAGGGATCACCCGTCGTCGCATCAAGGATTGGGTTTTATCAAGAATGCGGCTCGGCACCAAATGCTGTTCCCCACGCTGCGGGATACTCTCTTTCCTATCCCAGATTTGCGGAGGTCAAACATTCCGCTGATACAGGGCGTCACTCTATGCAACCTGCATCACGCTCCAATGTTGCAAATACGGAAGGCTTTGTCGTGGTACTTAATCTCGGCAGCAAAGCTCGTCAAGCTGGTTCCCTCGTCACAACCTGGTGCCCGCCACTCCTAATATTATCCACGACCCTCATAGGACAGGCCAATGTCGGCGCCCGATCCATCGTTCATGGCATCTCACTTCGCCGGGCCTGTCCAAGCTGGAGCTTACGTGAATAGCCTATTCGTTCGTGTCCAGTTTCTCGGTTTTACGAGTGTGACGATGCTAACAATACACCACGATTAGACTGGTATCGCCCTGATGCAACTCCAAGTGTACATCCGAAAGTACAAGGGGTAGGTGAACTTGCTTACACCTACTACCATTCTTCTGACTGACAAACCTCTTAGAGACTCTATCCTTATCCGAGGACTTGTTGCCCTATCTTGCTCGATCATGACTCTCAACACTGTGTTGACCGCCTTCCAAGCGTACTACTCGACGATTGTGCGTTTTGGTGAGTGGAATACGGTCTTTCATCAGAATCTGCGAGCTGAGCTCCGTCCCATGCAACCCCAGGCGATATCGTGGCCACATATACGCTCACTTTGCGTATGTAAAGAATCCCCTTCCTAGCTTTATAATTCAAAGTTCTTATACCAAATTTCTTGCTCTCTACGCCTTAATAGCATTCCAGATCGGTCAGTTGATCTCGATTGTCAATATTGAGAAAGTGGCTGACCCACTGTACCATGATAGGTTTGGATACAGTCAGTGATGATCCCTCCATCATGTTTGCGCCTCTCGATGAGCCTGAATGCTGAACTTACTCTCGACAAGATCGTATTACCATCCAGCTTGATTCAATTGTTCTTTGCATGGTATGTGTAAATCCACGATACAAGATACTGGAAACCTCCGCTAAGACTTGCCAAACAGGAGAGTGAAACGGCTGACTGGGAGAACATGGGTGCTTGCTATTGTCGCTACCAGTGTCATCTTCCAGTGGTGTAAGCTCCTCTGTCTCCGCATCTTGTTCCATCCTGACTCAACGTGTCTGACACTTCTGCAGCCGTCACAATCACTGCAATATCTAGTTCGTCTAATGCCCATCGCCAACAACAACTCGTCACCCTGACCATCAGGCTCCCTTAATAGTCGGGAACGTACACACATCAATCCAACAAGTGCTCGCTCTTACTGGGTATGTGCGGTCTTAGTAATAGTTGCACTCATTTCTGATTGGTCGCATAGATGGGCGCTGTCGATGGCAATAGACACCCTCATCACGGTCAACCTTGTCATTTTTTTTGTGAGTCCCAATAGTCGTAGCATTATGCCATAGTTAACCCCCTTTCCTATAGAATACCCGCAAGACTGGATACTCTGACACCGATGATTTCCTCGCTATGCTAAATCGAGGTACGCTCTTTCAGCTCTGAGGGGGCTATATACATTTTTACCCATGACACCACTCAAGTGGCGATTCAAACTGGCGTGATGATCTCGTTGTGGAACGTTACTATCATTATCTTGGAGGTAAGTACACCTATCTGCCGCGTGCGCTTGGTCGCTGATGTTGTGTTCGTGCTGCAGTCCATATACGTACGTCTCGCCCAGACTTCCGGCAGGCTGTTTCTCCTTATTATCCCCCATGCAGCCGGACTTTACTTCTCTCATCTTGATCGTCGCTTTCCCTCCGCTTTACGTGATCACATTATTATCCTCTTGTGAGCATTTGATTGTTTGTTCTTGAACTAACTTAGGCCGCTCACTGTATCGAGATTTTGTTAGTGAACTCTCGCCATGCGACGGATCATGGGAATCATTGGTCAGACGATACTCCATGGACTGCCTCAGGCACAGTCACCGCGCCTCGACGGGTATGTGATTCGTAGATTTACTGAATGGCGCAATCCTTGCTCGTTCCTGATATGTCTCCCTTGAGGCAACAAATCCCGGTCATTCGCACATTCAAGTTACTCGTACCGTTGAACAAATTGAGCTTGATGAACGTACCGGGGTCCCCGTCCAGTCTCCTCATGGACCTAGTATCCCTCTTCCTGCTTCTACTCATCCATACGCTACTTCTCGAGCCTTTGGACCGGCCCCGTTGACGAACAGCAGAATCTCCCGCCTTGTTAACGTGGCACCTCGTGAGATCTTAGACGGTGATATCGATGAGGAGAGCGAGAGTGGAAAGACAGATTTGGAGCTTGCGGGCGACGATGTTCGGCTCAACGCTTTGGCTAACCGCAGCGTTGTCGCGGTGCCGCAATACGACATATACGATGGGTCGCAACCGACTGACGCAAAGGGTCGGACAATGTAATGACTATCGGTTCAGAACGGAGCGCGCCAAGATTCATTCAGGGGCTGCGAGGGGTTTTTGTTGTGCTGTACCCTGTATCAGCGTACGTGCAATGCGGCGACATATTGTTAATTTACAGATGCGATGTACCTCCTGAATCCCAGTCGACAAAATATATACTCCTATCGTGCAGATGGTTAGAGAAACGACGTCCTGTTCCTTGTCCATGGTCCATGGCTGTAGTACGGGGGTAAACGCAACAGCCCCTTGCCAATTCTCAGGCCCACCTATGAAACATCCATGGGAGCGAAGAAGCGGTTGGCTTCATTCACTCCGTACGATTCCGCTTGATATCATATGCCTGTTCTATTCACTGACGCGAAGAGATGTCGGCTTCGGCCCCACCTGCCAAATATGGTAGTGGACACAATCCAGGCACACTTCCTCTCTGTTGGATGAAAAGATTCAAGTTTGTATGGAGTACGGGCATGCTAGCATAGTATATAGGGGTTCTCAGCAGCGAGCGTGGGCGATCTGTGGATTCGGGCTCGGAACGCCAGAGTCTAGATTTGCGCAGCGGGCGTCCCGACAGACCGGTCCACCGTGCCCTCGCCCCGCCGATGCTCAAGACTGGATCGCGTGGCATGGGTGGCTGGAAAAGGGATGCGCAAATTATGATGCACCCGCTGTCAAAAAAAGCCTAAGTGCCGCCGGAAGTAACGACATTTGGCTGGTAGAATCGAGGGTAGCTCAGGCACTTTTCAGGCTGTTTAGCAAACCAAGCTTGTTGCTCGTCGTCATTGCTTGAGTCTCTCCAGCGGAGGAGAAAAAAAAAACAGGTGGGACACAGTTGTGGGGAGATTCTTTTCAGAACTTCCAGAAGCCCAGCCTGGCCGTTCTGGCGGGCTGGGGGGGAATTAGACCCTGACACGAGATGTGTTGTTTTGATCTGGGCGCTTGTTCCTGATACATATCAGATGGGCTTCCTATTTCAACTTCTTCCCTAAAACTAAAACTGATCGTGGCATCTTTGCGAGCCTAATTTGCCCGCTATAAAGACCACTGAAAAAATGATTTCGTCGCACGTAGGTTGCCCCGCCCTCCGTCGCTATGCCTCGCGAGTTTCCATCGAGCGTAAGCGTCGCGATCTTCGTCATTCGTTTGCTTCTCCTGCTGCCAGCGCTGGCGTCGGCCCAATCTGTCACGTTCAAGACTGTACAAGAGTGCCTCAACTATGAGTACAAAGTTGTTCAGGACAGTCTCTGCCAGTCATCAAACGACTGCGATGCGAATTTGTGCCAGTGCGTCTACTCTGCCCCCACAAATACCCCGCCGCTCTTGAACTAAGTTTCATGACCCTCAGGCCCCAGTACAATGCATCGTATTCTCAGGTTGCATCACATTGTGAATTGCTCATGTCTGAGCCCGCCAGTGTGGTGGTGCCATTGATGGCAGGCACCTGCAAAAATGGTAAGCCCTCTTTCGCCCATCTCACTAAAGTTTTGCTCACTGTTTTTTTCTGGGATCTCTTCGTGTAGATGGCGAATCACCATCTAACACGACCGCGGTGGTGGTCGGTGGTGCTGTTGGAGGTGTCGCCCTCCTCCTGGTCATCCTCGGCGGTCTGTTCTACTACCACAAGAAAAAACAGCCCCTTGCCATGTTCGATCTGTGTGGCATAGACGGAGCTATCTCTTCTTCCTTCCAAGACAATCGAAGAGCTGCTACTGATCCATACGGCTTCCCCAACGCACAGCCCTCTCGTGCGAGCTCCCACCCTACTCTCAGCAGTGCGAAGCCCAAATCTAGGCCGTTGACAACTCATGAAATATCCCCCTACGAAATCCCACTATCACCGCAGTCGCGAAGTGACAAAACCTTCTCATCGTCGGAGTTTTCAGGGAGATACACTTATCGCGAGTCATTACCACACATCCCATCTTCCCCCGTTACCCCGCGAACCCCCAGCACACTTCCTCCAACACCAAGCTCAGCCGCTCCATTGATGAGATATCCACCTAGCCCAGCCCATCACGTCGATGCTCTCGACTACTCTCCGTACGTCCCCCCTCAAACCAAACTTAACAACCGGTAACCAAACTTAAGTGCCGGGGCGGCAATTGCAATTCCCGCCCCCCCCTGCCCCAACGCCCAAAAAACCCCCCCAAAAGAACGGAACCAAACCTCCCTTCCCTCCCCCTCCCCATCCATCGCCACTTATAATAATTTATATCTACTGCACACACAATATCCCTTATTGCATCATTACTACTGCTCCCCCATTCCCTATCTTCGTTCCCCCAACATGGACACCCTTCCCCTCTTTTTGGTTTAGGTTACTGTAGACTTGGTCTTTTGCTCTCACGCGCTGTCGCTTGAATGTATCCACAATAGGTTTCGAACGGACATTGGATTGCAGACTCGAAATACACGTGCTTCGATACACTTGGGCGGTCAGGAGAGCCCTCACTGGTGAGAAAACTCAGGTTGTCTGGGCTGTGCGACGTCGGCGCTTCGCTGGGAAGAGCGATCGCGATGGTTTCACCCATCGGTGAATCAGGGTCGGAGCGATGCTCTTGGCCTTGGCGCTGAATCCCTGGGCTTGTCCCAGCAGGGCTCTTGCGAGCTCATGACCTGCGTTGGGTATGACCTTATTGTAGACACAGTGATCCGAGGGTAATAGAATTCGAAGTAATCCATGCCGTTGCGAGGCCTCGGCTCCACGGCACGAGCTGTCAATTGAGGGGCATTAGTGACACCTGAACAGCCGTAACCCACCTCTTCCCCACCCAAGGCTCCAAGAAAAGCCAAGCCCAGCGTTTCGCATTTTGGGTGTAATTGCGCAGAGCGGCCCGATATTGCAGCGAGTCCTGGAGTAAACGCAAGCGTGGACAGGACAATCGATCCATGGCGGGCAACTGGCTGCAGATGGCGGCCAGATGGGAAAGTCGGATTTGTTGGGGCGATGACGTGGCAATTGGCCTATGTTGAGCACCGGATTTTACGAGGTCCAACCCAGGTGCAGCAAGAGGAACCGACGGGGGGAAGGGAAGGTAGATGGGGTGCAGTTGGCGCCCGTTGGCCTAGGATCGTGCTGCCAGAGGGTCAATTGAGCTAGGATTTTCTAGCCGGAGCTCGCTTTCCACCTCAACGTCGTCGGCATTATTCCAATCCGAGGCAATTAACACGGACGCTGATCCCTGTCATTAATACTTTGGAACGAGATTTTCTACGCCGCAACTCGAACACAGGCACATGCAGATTCTGCAGGGTGGCAATCAGTCCTAATAGTTAGTCTGGTCATACGGAGTGTTAGAAGATCCATTGACATACCGTAAGGATTAGTTCGGGGTTCATCCTCCAGCAAGGGGATGACACGGAAATGCCGGAAGAAAACGCCGTAGATCCTTGGCCCCAGCCACTTCGCAGGTAACCATGACGAGAGCCGTTACATCGCTATGGTGCGAGCTCAGATCTCCTCCCTCGATAATCCAGATTATATGAAGCAATGTGAGCGATTTAGGTTGTAGACTAGTAGAGGCCGAAACGTCTATGCTTATTGTTTTCGCGCGTTGCGGAGCTCATAAATGTGGACGACGTCCTGAGACAAGTCACCTCAAACACATGGTGAGTTGGTTGTGCTGGGCAAGTATCTCGTGAAAATTAGACCGTGGGACGTAGTGGACCGGACGTCGCTCTGATCTGCGGATTGGCAGATACATATCTCTATCTGGATAGCGTGGCTTGAGGCAAATCTGCATGCACATCACAATACCTGTCTTCAAGCACAGTCAAGTCTGAGAGAAGAAATCACCGGTAGCGTCGTAGAGTACTCACCTCATGGAACGAATTTGAAAACAATTTTGGGGACCCAGGGAAAGAGTGAAAAAGACACGCCTGGTAGGTGTGATGCGGCATAGCTTAGAAGTTTCACTTCGGGTAAGAGTCACTCACGGATGCTTTAAAACTCACCTATGTGAAGACCCGAATTTCTCGCGAAGTAGAGCTTCCAAACGCCGGGATGCAAGAAAAAGTATGAATCGATTTTTGGAGCGCAGGTTCATTGAACACTACCGTTTCATCTGCGGTCAGTCTTGGAGCAGCCAGCACACTGTTCGGTTGCACGAATTGACGGTTTAATCCATCATAGATGAGAGAGAGAAACTGAGGGAAATGCTGAGATTATTGTCAAGACTAGAATGGCGGTCATGGCTTGATATCACATGTATCCAGTTTGGTGGTAGTGTAACGCGTTTTTGGGGAGATGAGAAAGCGGGAACTAATGAGGAGTCATGGCAGTGGAAGCTGGAAGTTTTGATACGAGCTGTGCTCAAGGCCGGTACCTGTCAGCCTTCGACTCTCAGGGAGTCCCAGTCGGACGTGGCTGGAGCTCAACTAGTATGAGCTTCCGGCCACACAACGAGGGAAAGACGTCCACGTCTGACGGATGGCATATGCGTCAATTCACAGGCTGCCCGCGGCGACAAGATCGTGGACCAATAGTGCCGAATGCAAGGAGGCTTTTCCATGTGGCACCACGTCACACGCCTTGATGCCGTCACTTTACTGTCACGCGACCAACTACTCTGCTGCTTATGCGTGTGCGTAAACGTGTCTCCATCAGCGGCATTTATCCCTGGGCAGTTTGATACCATAATACCCCGAATCTGCCCTCACTATCTCGCTTCCCCAAGATTATAAGTTTATTTCATTGGGAATGTTCACCTCCTCATTCGTACCGCGTTGCTCAACCCACTGAGCCACGATAAGATTAAATGACTAACTGGGTAAAATATTCATGTGGGACAGTCGTAGATCGCATTGAAGCTTAATCGACTGCAGAAACACCTCACTTTATTTGGTACTAGATCCGTATTGTCACCCCCGATCACGCGGCTTGCGCCCAAAAAATCCCAATTGTCTCCACCTGTCTGTTTGAGAAATCGGCATTTGTCGTGACTCTACGCTCTAGCTGACCGGTATCAATGCATGTCACTCACTTCCAGCTTCGCTTTCGTACAGCATCCAACCCAAAAAAAAATTGGCCGGTGGGACGCCGATCGATCATCGGTAAGGTTCCGACTTGACGCTTCGAAGGCGTGATTAGTGCATTCATGCCCCTGTGGTCGCGTGTGGCTCGGCGAGTTTTTCGATCGAGAGCTGAAAAGAGAGATGACGCAGAACTATTCGGGTCGCCCGACTATCTGTCTGTACGTACGCCGAGGTCGTCTCCTCGACAGCCCCACTTCCATGAAACGAAATGGAGGCACCCTCTCCTCCTTCCGCGGACGGCACAGGCACTACTACAACTTCTACTTCTTGGCAGTTTCATCGACTTCCGGTACCTCTTTACTCATGCCACCTGCCTTCCATTCGGCGATTTCATTGCGGAAGATGGATTTAGGTTCCCGAATGACTGTGAGCACCCCTCGGGGCCGGTAGACGAAGTGCCGGTTATCGATTATCGCCTCCACGGCCACTAAGCCTCCACTTCTCTCTAGTGTACGCATTCAGAATATTCTCGCCTTTTTGCGCCGGGATCTGAGATTGGCTGTCTCGGCGGCGACGTCGTCAAAATCTCGATCTCCACCACCACTACCTGGAACGTAAGGCAAACCAGGGGGAGACCTGGCCGGGTGTCCGTGGGCTATGTGCGCCATTACTACCAGATCCCCACACATGCGCCTGCCTGTGAGGGCGCGTAAAGCAGCCCGAGTGTGAAATATTTTTTAGGAGGCTGGCGACTTGTCCCCGCACGGGTTGGCCCCCACGCTGTCAACTGCGTGCACGTCACGTCGCTGATGACAGGGCCATTTCACATCCCAATCCCTATCCCCATGGGATGAACAACCGCCGGTCACCTCGGCCTTTCCTCTCACCTAGTTCATCCTTTGGGGCCTATCCTTTCTATCCTGTCATCGCTCGTCGAGGTGACGTGCTTGAATATGTGTGTATCATGATGATGCTTTGCCAGTATCATCACTTTGCGCTGCTGATATGGACGTATCTGTAGCTCCGCGATCGACGACCTCCGAGGATGATGGCTTGTACTTCAATGGCTCCGTGGGCATAGGACAAAGTGGGGCGCCGCAAGCCATTTTGGTGGCGGGCCTGATGGATGAGGCTTTTCCAGCGGCTCATATTTAGGATTCGCCAAGTCTAAACCATCACTTGATTGATTGAGTGTATGTGTGGATTATCTGTGTAAAAGGGATGTATATGATAGCTGTCACCGGAACTTTCTGGCTATGCCCTACCTAATGCGCATTTGACACCGGACCTTTTTTTCGCTCTTCTTAAGCAGCCGAACCAAAGAGAAGGCTATGCGAATCAGGTCACGATCAGGCAATTGGCCGGAACGGCGTAGCTAGTCTTTGGACAAGGTGCTTGGTTGAAAAGGCGGAACCTCGGGTACTCACTGGTGGAACGAGGGTGCAGAGAGACAACGATCATGATCATTGCACCACAGGGAGAGAGGGGAGCGCAGTAGAAAGTACACGTAGATATACAGAGAGTCGAAATACAGAATCATAGAAATACAAACGTCCATTCCGCGATCCACGAAGACGATAAACCGAGGGAGAAAAAACGAAAACCAAGCAAAAGAGTGTTTTACGGGGATTAAAGGAGAGAGAGAGAGAGAGAGAGAGAGAGAGAGAGAGACCAAGGTAAAGAGAGAGAAGGTAGAGCAATCAGGCAATGTGGGCTGCCAAGGCCGATCAAGACCGCGGTTTCCTGAGGTCGCGCTCCCATTGCTGATGATAGAGATGGTAGATGGCCATAGCGGCGCGAGCATCACGGACCTAAGGGACTCGAATAAGGATGGGAGAGTAGCCAGAAGCCCTTGGAGCCTTTAACTCACCGAGGAGTGCTCGCCGTTTTGGACGTTCACGCTGAATTCGCGCTCGCATAGCGCGCGCAACCCGACGGAGTGGCCATACTTACGTACAACTTCAGGGCATGTTTGAGTATCACGAACCAAGCTAGGGTCATGGTGATATCGCAAAACCTGCGATAAGCTAATATCAGGGACAGCTAGAGCAGCACAGTGGGGAAGATCTGGGACACGTACGCGGAAATCATTGTGTACTGCGTGGCCGACGACTATGTTATTGCCGAAGAATTTACGCGCGAGAACCTTTGCGTCACTGAGAGACATTGCGCCCTTGAGGTTCTCTGCCCGTACACCACTGACGGCCGTACGATAATCCTTGACGGGTTCACCAGGATTAACAAACGTATCGAGCAAGATGTGGCCATCAAAGTCCACAATCGACAAGCGCGCGAGGGCAGAGCGATAATCGGGTACACGCTTCCCGTCCCGGATGCGAGACCCAATGACCTTGCCTACTCCAACCATCTCACAGTCAATTGCGAGTACGGTGGGATGACGATTTGGTGCCGGCGTTAGCGGCATGCCAAAAATCATTGCCTTGAGGGCCTCGATTGGTGAGTCATTGATCGATCGGCTAGGCTGGGGTGCAGCACGCTTGATCCTGTAGCAAATGAAGCGAATAACAAGGCTTAGTCCTACCCTCCGAGATCGGGTCGGATGAACAATCACTGACACTGTATTTGCGGGCGGAGTAGTAGTATTGGCTACGGGGGGCTTCTGGAAATGTATTTCGAGCTCTTTCGGGGTGGGCCGCCTAAAGGGGAGAGCGCATGAGGAAACCTTATGGTTCGAGACAGCCGTTTTTGCTTTAGTTGATAAATATACTACTGACGATGCGGTACGTTTCCCGAGAAGGGGCGCCACTTTAGCAGGTGGTTGGCTGTAGCTTCCGACGCTGCGGACGGAATTACTCAATAACAGATCATGCGGCACACAGCGATCACCTTGTGCAAGGATGACTCACAATTTGTCTGGAAAGAAGGGTTGCGGCCTTTCGACGGTTAGGGTACCATTCTCGAAGACGAAGGAGGGTGCGGAGCTTTAAGCGTCGTTAGCAAAAAGCCTCTCGCAACCGAAAAAGGGGAGCCTGGGCTAGGCGTCCACGTACCCCGAGGAGGAAGACGGTGACACATCATCGATATTTCGCTCAAGCGTAAACTCATTCAGAACGCTATGACAGGCAAGGAGAGGGATATTCAGCTCGCATGCATGCGGCGATATGTCAATGCGATAAACTCACATTGGAATTGCCGCTGAAGGCGAGACAGAGACGGGAATCGTTTGTAAGCTCGGCACAGAGCGCTGAGTTGACCTTTTGGCGAAAGAATGGGGGAGAGTAAAGAGCAGCCAGAAGTCTCAGTTACGGAATGGTCATTTCGCGTTGGCAAGGCACTTACGAAGTCCGTTCTAGAGTGCCATTTGTGTATGAACCACCACCTCCTTTTCGAGGAATAGGCACAGGGGAACCATATCTATTCACCCCAGTAGCGATACCGAGACCTGAGACAGTGTCTCGCACCGCTGGTTTCATTGGGGCATTTGGTGGCGAAGTGGGCACTACGGGCCTAGATGAAGGATATGACAGGAAGGGAAGACCATCACTGGTTGAAGGACGAAGAGGAGAGTCGTTATCAGCACCGCATGCCACAGGGTGGAGGGGAGCATACGCAAGCAATACCCACTCATGAACGGTTAACGAGGCGACCCCAAGCGAAAGTTGAGTGTCATCAACAGATCGCTGGGCGCGCCGCCTGTTTCGGGGCATAATGACGAAGGGTGGGTTGATAGTGGATGTGGTTGATGCCGAAGGCGTCGTCGTCGTCGTCGACAACAGTGGGCCACCGCCCGTCGGCAGGCAGTGTGGTTGCGGTAAATGCCGGCGCTAACGAGGCAATCCTCACGACGACCACCCCGTCCAGCTCCATCACGGCTGACAAGGCAGTATACACACCCAAAATACACACTATTATCGCATTTCCAGGGGCAATGATGATGCGATCAAGGCGTCTTAATCAGTATGTCCATGGACCGGTCGGTTCGTGAGGCCTATGCGCTCGCCGCTTTCGATTCCCACCCTTGCGCATCCAACTTGAGGGGCTCTGCTCCAGCATGGCCTCGGATGTAAGGGAGACGTCGAATCGTGTGGCTGAATTCGCTGAGTTAGTCTGGGATCAATCGCTGGCTGAGGACTTGTTATGGATCCCGGAAATCAGAATTCGCATGCAACGCAAAAGGATTCATCTTAATGGGCTGACGGAAGTCTCGCGAGGCCTTCGACCAAATGAATGGCTGAAGAAGTGGCTGAGTTAGCCAAATCTCGTTCTCACCTGGCTACCCACCCAGCAATACTTTTACTACCCTGGACCGCATATAAAACAGCCCCTCGGGATCTCTCTTTGCTTCATTGTCCTCCTCACATATCGCTCGCTCCCCCTTGCTCCCGCCGCCTCTCCTCTCTCTCTCTCTCTGTCTTCCCCAATGGTAGGCGATACAGCATCTCCCCTCTTACTATGGTGACTAAGCTAAGACCTCCCTCTGAAAAATTAGGTCTGGGTCAACGAAAAGAAATACGCATGGTGCGTCATCTCTTCACTGCTCCCAACTTGTAATTGTCTTGGCTAAATCTGCTTATTTTTGTAGCGAGTCGTGCATTAACGGCCACAGGTCTTCCAGCTGCACGCACACTCTGAGACCTCTCTATGAAGTGCGCAGCAAAGGCAGGCCTCCAAGCCAATGCGAGGAGTGTCGCGACGCTCGGCGGAAAAACCGCCGTCACGTCAAGTGCAGCTGCGATGGAATTGAATCTACTACGGCCACGGGTAGCACTCCTCCGTATGACCTAGTAGACCCCCGCTACGCCGTTCCTAAAAGTGAGTCAATTCTTTTGCCCAATTCTTACTATCCCCACGTTCTCCTAACATAGTATTCCCGCGTTAGGTCACCATCGTCTTCGTACGAATGTACCTGCTTTGCCGAATGGCCTACGGGACATTCTTGACCACCAAGAAAAACGTGCGGCTCCTCGCTCATCTGAAAAGACTTCACGTACGTGCGCTCTCTCTTCTTTATTGTCTCGATTCACTTGCCGAAGGTTGACGTGATCGCCCTCCCTTCTTCCCCCCCTTCAGTTCAATTCTTACTGAACCCCGTTATTGATACAAACGTATCGAGAGTTTCGCCCACCCCGACGGATTATCCAATGATGGGATCGAGCCCACCTTCTTGGGACCCGCCATCACCCCAATCATTGCCCTCTCCGACGAGCTCGGATGATTCGCGTTACTCAACGAACGCATACCAAGAGTCTCAAAGCTGTCAGTTGCACCTTACTGCGCGCACCCCCGATTGATTCGGTCTCGCTGACAATCTCGTCAAAACAGATCCACCAGTGTTCCGCGAGGCCGGAGCTTATGGTCGAATGCCTTATGAGACATATTCGAGTCGATGATTCGGTGGTGGCGATCCTGAGGCTCCAACAGGGTGGTACTTAGCCACCGGATAGTGGTGGATCGGCGTCGTAGCGCCCCGCCCCTCCCCTCCCTCTCTCCCAGGAGGCAATCCTTCTCAATTCACAGCTGCCGCCCAAAAGGTGGTCAGCATTCAATTGGGGGCACGACTTGGCAATCATCATTCACTAACCATCGCAGCCCCCAGTTGCTGGTTCTCCTTGTCCTTGACCCCACCAGTCGCTCCCATTCCCACCTTCGACCTTCACATTATTTTTTGCCATTTATCGCTCTCCCGCGCCTTCTTGCTCCGCCTCTTCCATTGCATATCTTGTGTCTTTTGATACCCCCTCGCATTGTCATCGCTTTCGACATTGGACTTTGTCCTCTGGCTCCTTGATTCCGCCTGCATCCGGTCTTGACGACTGCGTGTTTGCAGAATTCTGTATATGTACCGCTCTCATCTCCACCTCTGTATTATTATCATCTGTACAATAGGTCCTATACCAAGCCGGTGATTCATCCATTTGACATCATCCCGTGTGCGTGCTCGCTGCATTTGGTCGACCCTGAGCACCCCTTGAGGCAACGATCGTATATACACCCCCTTCGCGCGCGCGCGGGTTCGGGGACTCAAATCAGCGAGATCCTGCATCTCCAAGAGGAACTACAAGTGTAAAAATATACGTATGTACACCGAGCAGTATAATTTGCACCGTCGTGGCCCCGTTCGTAAAGAAAGAGGCGCATACCCAATCTGTCCTTTGGCTAATCTCCATTCGATCTCCGTCGCATAAAATGCCGCAGGGCCACCGGTAACTTTGGGGCTTTTTTGCTAACAATGGAAGGCGCGGGAGCTACCCAGTCTGTTCTGAGCCATATGTGCTCAAGAGCCAGTTTTGTTATCCGTGAGCCGGGCGGGTTATCTTTTCGTTGCGCAGGGGCGAATGAGGGGCGAGCGGACACGTTGCATGAGCTCAGTCAGGCCCTCGTTCCTGACACTAGTAAGCTCCGCACGCCACGCACTGGCGATCACGCTTCTTTCCTCGATGTACTTCCCCCCTGATGTCGAGACGCTTCATCTTGGGGGAGCTTACGGTAACGAAAAGAAGCTTCAGGTGCACCCGTCCTTTCATGCATCGCCCTCTCGTTTTGCATTGGGAGTATGCCGTATTAGATCGCCCACATCATCGGCATGTCCACGGGTTTGGACACCACCCCGTGTGAGCGCTCAGAAGAGGAGCTTCAAACACTCAAGTCGTGCGTGATTAATCGCGGTTGTGAAAAAGTGGGTGCGTGCTATGTTATGGGATAGTACGCCATCTATTGGTTGAAGGGCCAAGTCCCGGATATGACAGGCGCGTACATGAAATTCGAGGCGACCCTTCCCCCACACTCGACGCCTTGATGACACTTGTGTCCGGGCCTCCCTCCTCAGGAGACCAATGAAATCGCGCGCCGTCGATATTTCACCTGGCCTGCGCTGGCTGGGACCAGTGACTCATGTCGGAACTTGAGAAGCACAAATCACCCGCCTGGTCCCATCGTGACCAAAAGGTCGGGTAAGGGTACAGTCAGCAAACCACGTAGCACCTGCTCGCGTGTTTGTCAGTAGGCCGACTCGCTCGGTTGCTTTGTTAGACTGCCTTCCCAACTAACTATACTAACGTACAGGGAAGCGGAATGGTGCTGTCGGAATAAGGAAGCAGAGAACATCCGGATTGGACCCGTGGCGGCGCCTTGCGTTGGCGCATTGGCTCATTTTCTGATGACTCTGTGAAGGCCGCTGGGCGGCCACTAGAGCTCGTCATCCTCTCTAGCTGCCGAATACCATCTCAGATTCCGGCGACTTATCGATCATCACTCGGCGTCGGTGAAGTCTGAAACGCGAGAATGGCCGCCGCTATGATGCGCGCCCTGGCGTGGACTAGCTTTGCGCCTCTCCCATGTACCACTGAGCAAATCTTACTCTCTCAACTTGACGCTCCAACGGGAGTGAGTGAGTTCTAGCCGCTCTTGGACTAATCCCGCGCAAGGCGGCTTTTCTGACATAGATGAAAAATTGTTCGTGAGGTGTTCTAATGAGCCTAAGAATCGCTCCAATTTTTTCACTTATTAATGGAAGGGCTTCAAGAAGAGTATGGTTGGGGCCTTCTTGGCCGGATTGGCTGACGCGCTAGATGCGATCTAAATTGCAATCCAGAGCTGACGTAGCAGTGGATGAGAAGCTGCAAGTGTATGAATCGTAGCAGGCAGCAGTCGTCACAGGTTCATATATGAGACTATTGCGCCGAATGTGCTCGCAATCCACGTGGGCACTATGAGCTTTTATAAGCAATGATGTGCATGCCGTTCCGGGGATTGGGAAAGAAATCGAAGGGCGCGCGTCTCTTTCACGAAGTCTGAACGGCAGGGCAAACGATTGTACTAGATGAAAAGCGAAAGGGACGTGGAAGGAATAAGAAATTAGGCATGCGGGCACATTATGGTCACTCAGGGGACGTCAGAATGAGAAGGTTTGCATTGAATGTACATTAGGAGTGAAGAAAATGCGAACGTGTGCCTCAGGTTCAGTATTTCTACAGGAAAAGAGGGTATTTGTAGCTGTAAGATAGCCCGTATATGGAATGTAGAATTGGGCGGATAGCAGAGCACCATGGTGAGAGAAAATCCACATAAGACAATAGCACCTGGGGCTATGCCTTCCAAACGCAGGCAAATCGAGAAGGAAATATTTGAGCAGAATCGCGCCATGGCTTGGTGAGCTACAAGACCGAGCCGCACAGAATTGATGGAAGCGTCTGACTCTGGAAAGGGATGCCGTTACACGCTGCACGAAGATTGTAGGACGATACCAGCCGCACCCCATGACGACGCGTTCAGTAAGGCTTCGAAGATAAGCAGGATTGAATGGAGCCACATACTTGTCATCTGTATGCCCCACGCAGCAGTAAATTGCCCATGAGAGCGAGTCAAGTTACTATCTCCGAGCCAAAAGAACATTCGTGTGACCGAAACTCCTCACATACCGTCGTATATAAACCGAGCATTCTTCGGCGAAAGTGGTGCAGTCTTGACAAACCGGTCATTACCCTCAGGCCTATAAAACGAGTAAGTGGCGGATCAGGTGTTTAGGTCCATCGCGACATTCATTTTTTTCAAACGTACAACACCTTCTCCTAGAGAGAGCAGCAGACATTAAATGGGGTAATGGGAAAGCGGGGTTGTTGTATGTTGCATACCTTAGCGGAGGCGAGCATGCTCTGGATCGAAATACAGACGCTCTCAACGTTGAGAACGGGGCTCCATTCGTTTCCCAGGATGGACATGCATATGAAACCATTCGTGTATGAATGGGCATGGACCGGGGGCTTGTACTGGTCCGATACCACAAAGGTAACCTCGGGAGAGTCAATGGCTACGCGCGGAAAATGGAGTCTCAAGCTCAGAACGAATTGATATTTGACACAACGCACGGTACCGGGGCCCAAACTTAAACTTCAGCGCAAATACCTCCCCCTGACATCAAAGAAAGGCTCTGAGTATTCCATGCACAAGGGCCACCATGAGAAGCTGAAGCACCTTGTAGATGCTCTCTCCGAGAACTTCTAACCCCATTATCCACGTTTCTAGATCATCGGCTTGGATCAGTGAAATTCCAGCTGGGCAGCCAGCTTTCAGGCCCTGAAGTTCCTTTGTTAGTCGGCGAGAAGCGATGCTAGCCATCTACAGCACGAGGCGATACAGAATCGGAGGCCGGCTACAACAGAGCCAAACACTGGCCACAACAACTGACGCATTTGCTGACTGAAGCCACGATGTCACCCTTCGTCTCAACCTCAAGGACAATAATACGAAAAAGCGCCTTTTCAGCAACATCTCGAACAATATCGAGAGGTCTTGTATCCAGCCATGCACTACGGGCGCAAATCGCGTCTGGAAGCACTCCCTCCACATCGTCCTTGACACTCTCCTCCAGGCCAATTTCTCGTTCGCCAATTCAGCGTGAGTATATAGATAATTGACTATATGTCATATTCTCAAGGAATCTATAGGGAGGACCATGTTTATCCAGACCGAAACCACGCCGAATGAGGACTCGCTAAAGTTTATTCCCGGCGTGGAAGTCATGAGCGCCGGCTCTGCCGAATTCTTGGACACACGCTCAGCGCTTGCATCTCCTCTCGCGATTCGGCTATTCGGAATAGAAGGCGTAAAGGCTGTCTTCTATGGACCTGACTTTGTCACCGTGTCCAAAGACTCGGAGAATCCATGGGCCGTCATCAAGCCCGAGGTGTACTCCACTCTCATGGAATTCTTCACTTCTCAGCAACCGCTCTTCCGGTCAGAAGAGGACCGCGAGAATGCAGGGCCTCAGGACACAAAGATCCTAGATACCGACTCCGAAACGGTGGCCATGATCAAAGAGCTTCTCGACACTCGTGTGCGCCCGGCCATTATGGAAGACGGTGGCGATATCGAGTATCGTGGATTCTCCGACGAAGGGATCGTAAAGCTCAAGCTCAAGGGAAGTTGTCGTGGCTGTGACTCGAGTGCAGTTACGTTGAAGACTGGTATCGAGCGCATGCTCATGCACTACGTGCCAGAGGTCCAAGGTGTAGAGCAGGTTCGTCTTTTTCTCCCTTCAGTAGCTTTCCTTCACTCAGCTTGTTCTCTCTCTCTCAAGGTGTTGGACCAGGAGGAAGAAATTGCGCTTGACGAGTTCAGCAAGTTCGAGGAACGATTGGCGAAGAAGCAAAAGAAGGAGAAAACCGGGTAAGTGCTGTTTCTCAGCGATATCGATGGCATCCACGCGATATTCAACAGCTTGTTCTGCTTAGGATGGAACAATACATGTCTGTCTAAAAGGTTTCCTCGTGATGCGCGCGGACTTTCGGCATTCTCAGCATTCTAGTTATCCATGTAATAATGTCGTACGTTTACCACCATTAGAACCCATAATCCATGCAACCATGCGGTCGTTGGGGCGGATCGCTACCCAGTCCCACGTTAGGAGACCAATAAATCACCCCTCTTCTCCCCAGGATTCTCTGTCATCTTCGCGCTCCGGCTGCCAAACTGCATCGCCCGTTTACGCCTTGCCGCTGTCTTCTCTAGTCCCAACCTTTGTGCGGCAAGGCGCAACAGAAGCTTGTCACCTGATCCTTCCCCTAGGCGTGGATCCAGTTTCGCATGGACGGGCAATGCGGCGAGATAAGCGACAAGCGAGAGATCAAGGAAGGGATATCGCGTCTCTTTCGCATTTGAAGAGATTACGCGGTCATCTCGTCCAAGGTTCCGCGATGGGAGCCGGTCCAGGTCCAATTGGAGCTATTTTTGAGGAGATGTGAACATTGCATTCGAGCAGATAATTTGTGGGGAAACGAGTCATTGAGGTCAGGCCACACCGTATTTGGCTTGGCGTGCCGCCGATCGGCGGATGGGGTAGATAACGCAAGATGAAACGCATGAAGATCACTCACTTCGTTGATGAGCCCTTCCCAATTACCTTTCGCAAACGCCGCGCGATGACGCGAGTACCCTCCGAGGAGCTCATCAGCGCCGAGGCCACTCAACAGGACGCGAGCAGGAGTCGTGTAGGGAGTACCAGGTGCGTGATTGATCGGGATTGATCCCCCGTCTGAGGTCGATGGCTGGTGGTGATGCGGAGATGCGGGCGTCCTAGACTCCAAAGTCCCACGGCCCTGGGAGGCAAAATACAGCGCTAGGGCAAGACTCTGAGCCCAGCCCGGCGGAGATTCATTCCAGTGGTGGCTATGAGAGAATGATCGGACGTCGAACCAAGTTTCATAAACGCACCATGTCCATTACAGTTCGGGATGGGAACATTAACTTTTCAATAAATGGCCGCGCTGCGGTGGATTCCTACACTTGATAAAATGAGCAAAAGCGTCTCGTGGGATGAAGAGGCGGCCACTTTCGATCGCTTGCCTCATAGGTCACGTCAACCTTAACCTACGACGTCGCAATCCGTGAACGCATGGAAAAATGGTCAATTATTAGAGCTCAGATACTCCAAGGCTTTGGTTCATGTAGAGAATTAGGCCGCTCACAAAATTCCACGTCCGATCGGGACAAAGAGTATGCAATTCATTTAAAGCCTCGATCCCAGTCTCTCGATCGGGCACGTCGTATGGTGTCTGAGAGGATGCTTCGGCGGGTTTCCGTTCTTGTCGCGCTCGGATACTTCTAGGGTTCTCAAAGGCAACATTGACCAAATCTATTGCCTCGTTTGGAGGAACAAATCTGCGGACGCCAAAGCACACGTTAATTGGGAGGGTAGGAGGCGGAGGTGTGGTGACCGAGACTGACCGGTGCGTGAGGTACGCAATGATTGTGCAGTCGATCCCACCAGAGAAGAGTAAAGCTAGCCGACTCTGACCGCTTGTTCCCCGGGGCGGTCTGAAGTGGGAAGAGGGTCTGAGAGGTTTGGCTTTGCAAGCAGTGTCACCATACTCACATATTCTTCACCCTGCCTCCTACAGCCTTCTCCAGTCTTGCCAGGAATTCGTCAACAACTAAGCTTGCCGCTGCTGAGGACGCTATGTCTGGAGCAGGTGGGATGGTGCGGTTGAGGACCTGGATTGCGGACTACACGACCTCAAATTATTTCAGCTTGAGAAAGACTGCCAATTTTCACAACGTACGAAAGGATCGTCAGGCTTTCTCCAGTGAGTAACAAGCCCTGACAGTTGTGGTAGCCCGGGCCGCAAGTCCGAATTGTCGGCGGACGGGTGGCTGGAGATATCTAACCCTCCAAGCTCTTCGACACGGAGCAAGTTTACTTGCAACTGGTAGATAGCAGCCGTGTCGAGCTCCGCGAATTCTACAGCATCGCTAGGCTTTGAGTCGCTGGAGGGTGGCTTGTTACCACCGGAGCTAGCAGATGTCAACTGGATCGTCCAGGAGCCGTCACTGGCCAAGAAAGTGCGATAGAGCAAGGAACGTCGCCCTAAGGGATCTCGACCAAAAAACAGCGAATGGTCCGCGGCCTGAAAGAAGGCAAGAGCCCGCAATCAGCGCCATGAACATACAATTGAAGGTAAATCCAACTGACCCTGTAAAACAAAAAGGCATAAGGACCCTCAATCTCTGCAAGTACTGCAACAGGTGAAACCCCAGAATCAGTGAGTCGTTTGAATAGTTTAGACCCGTCGTTTTCTAGGTTGGAGATCTAGGGTCCATATTTTCCCAATAAATAGTGCCAGGGGCAGGAAGTCATGTTGCAGCTCACATCCATGCCCGCAAAGATCTAACTCATCCAATGAGGCCTAATGCTGGGCATGTCAATAGAAAGAACTTCGGACCTCTCCGTTCCAGCAAAAAATATCCCCGGATCCATTTTCATGTGGCTGAGAGGTGACTTGAGTTCCTCTCAGATGTAGAACAGAGGCATTGATGGAAAGCACAAGCTCGCGATCGCCTGACAGTTCGATTGCTCGCTCAGTGGTATTTTGAACATCAGGTCCTACATGGATTGTTAGTGGTGAGCAAGAGCCCAGGAGAGTGGTCCCCCAACAAAATCAGTGACCTCTTAACGCATTTAGCTGATGGAGCGCGAGCAGGTCATCTGCCTGAGTTTGATGCTCCGACGGCGTTCTACTTGACAGAGATCTATTACGGATAGTGATCGAGGCGACGATTCCACACATCTAGGTGATCGTAGAATGGATAGTTCAGACTCGCATGTGCTTGTGGCCACATTCAGAAACTAAGCACCTTGACCCGAGGGCGCCTCGTTGGACGAGATTAGCAAAGGATTTTCGTGTCACGTGCACTGAATTGACAAGAATTTGGATTCTTTCGTCGTATTGCGTTGAGCATTTGAAGCAAACCAACTTGTTACCAATAATACTATAAGATAAATATTGGCTTTGGCATCGTTTTGAGCATCATATTTTGAGCAGCCGAGCCATCGGCCGAAGTCACCAGGTAACCGTCACGAGGTCACGAGTTGCATTTCCCATAGGCATCTGGTTCTGACTCCATCGTGCCTGTTTCCTTCCACCAAGAGCCCAAATTCCACCATGGCGTCCTCATTACGCGCTGGGACCCGCTTTCCCCTTAGAAGCACCCGTGTTGCTGGCTCATTACGCCTGTTCTCGTCTGCGACAAGCAGGTTGAACAAGCGACCTCCAGCTGGCTCGCAGTTGGACCCAATGACTGGGGAGTTAACCGCGCTTCCTAACATCGATGTACGTCGACCTACTGAACTGATAAATCTGCTATTTACTAAAATATTTTCACGCAGGAACGGAATGTCGTTATTGAACGCAGCAAGTCGCCCAAAACCCCACCACTCGCGAAGAACTTGTCGTTCGGGAAAACTTTCGTATGTTTGACGTTGCACCGAATATGATCCAGTATAGCTCACATTCTTTGTCTTTGTTATTAGACAGATCACATGCTGTCCGTTGAATGGTCCGCATTAACGGGCTGGGGTACTCCCCGTATTCACCCTTGTGAGTCATTGTATGACTCCAAAGAACACCATTCACTCAACCTATAGTTTCTAGACGGACCCCTCGGACTCGAGCCTAGTGCGACTGTCTTCCATTACGCCCAGACATTATTCGAAGGGTTAAAGGCGTACAGAGACGAGAATGGCAAGGTTACTCTCTTCCGTCCTGACATGAACATGAAGAGAATGAACAAGAGTGCGGAGAGAATTGCTTTGCCGGTGCGCATATTTTTTATATGTGGAACTAACGGTGAATTGGAATCCTGATGATTTGTTTGTCGAATCGGGACCGTTAGACTTTCAATGGTGATGCTGTTGTCGAGCTCATGAAGAAACTTGTGGCAATGGACGCGCACTGGATCCCCCAGGAGCCTGGACACAGTCTTTACATCCGCCCTACCTTGAGTACGTGCTCCTTTCAGCTTTGCATCAACTAGCCACTTCGCAACAAATTCTGACCTTCAAGCAATCTATTTTCGTCCAATCATCTTTTAATTTCAGTCGGTACCCAGACCGCATTAGGTGTCGGTCCCTCTTCAACTGCCCTTCTTTTCGTTATTTGCTGCCCCGTCGGGCCATATTACAAGGGTGGCTTCAAGCCTGTGAAGCTGCTCGCCACCACTGAGTTCGTCCGTGCCTTCCCGGGTGGCACTGGCGGCTATAAGCTTGGCGCCAACTACGGCCCAAGTGTCGTTCCCCAGGTGAAGGCTGCCAAAGAAGGATACGATCAGATCCTGTGGTTGAGCGGGGAGGATGATGAGTTGACGGAGGTCGGCACGATGAACCTGTTCATCTGCTTGAAAGGAGAGAACGATAGTATGTCCCCGCGCTATTTCATCCACTACGTACTCCTCGAACTAACCAAATCCTCTTCCAGCCATCGAGCTCCTTACTCCCCCTCTCGGAGACGTTATTCTTCCTGGTATCACGCGTGACTCTGTCATCTCCATTGCGAAGGAACATATCTCTGGCAAGAAGAAGATCCCTGGTTTGCCCGACAATCTCGTCTTCTCTGAGCGTAAGATTAACATGGGTGAGCTCGTGAAAGCTGGGAAGGAGGGCAGGTTATTAGAGGTCTTCGGCAGCGGTACGTTATCCCTTCCTCAGCCTTGGCCGAACCCTATTGACAATGAGGTCTTTGTGCGACTATTGCGTCTGTAGGTACTGCTGCCGTTGTCTGCCCTGTGGATCAGATTGGGTATCGCGGCGAGACCATCCACATCCCCACTGGCGAGGCTGGGCTCCCTCCCATCACGAAGGGCTTATTAAATGAGATCTGGGGCAGACAGCTAGGAACGATTGAAAGTGACTGGAGCGTCGTTGTTCCTCCCGTTTCTGCTGCGTAGAAAGATCATGCCGTCAGGCTGCAAAGATAGTTTCTCAACCTTCCGTGGATTTCGCACTCGGTCTTTATCACTTTTGTCTCTTTGGAAGAATACTATTACCTGTGTACCTTATTGAGGGCGATGTCGCTTTATATCTGTGTGCATTCTGATCCATTTTCGTGGGACATGAGAGTTGCTGGTGGAGAAAATGTACTCAGGGTCCAATGTGTTCCCACGGTGGTCAGAAGCTGTTTGGCTGCGCCCTCGAAAAATACAAACAGCTTTCTTTATTGCTCTGCCCACTTCGTCCAGCACACACTTGTCATCCTCCCCCACCTTTTCTTCTTCTTATTTGTTATCTCTCCAGTAACTCTCATAGAAGAAAAATGCCTGAATCTTACTTGGTTGTTGGCGGCAGCGGCTTTCTGGGCCGCCACATCGTCGAAGCTTTGGTGGCTCGCGGGGATACTGTGTCAGTGTTCGACATCGTGCAGAAGCACTTCGATGTCCCGTTCTACCCTGGGGACATTAGCAAGGAGCAGGATGTAGGCGACGCCATCAAAAAGGTGCGCTAAACTCACATTTTGAAAACTTTTGCTGGACGTATGCGGGGGGACGGCTGGCTGACTATTCATATGCGTCCATCCGGAAATTTGGCTGATTGCTGCTGCGTCTATTCTTTCTGCACTCGTAGAGCGGAGCGACCTGCATCTTCCACACTGCTGCACCTGCTGCCGCCAACAACCCACCAAAAGGGTTGTACCGCAAGGTGAACGTCGAAGGCACCAAGACCGTGCTCGCATGCGCTGCAGCATACAAGGTGCCCAAAGTCGTTTACACCTCATCAGCAGGAAACGTCTACAATGGGACGGACTTGATTGACTGTGATGAACGTATGACTGTGCCCAAAGAGCAAGTTGACGAGTACAACGTTACGAAGGTTGAGGCAGAGAGGCTGGTGCTGGCAGCGAATGGTCAGGATGGGCTACACACTGTTGCGTTGAGGCCTTCAGGGATTTTTGGGTGCGTCTCCCTTCCATGATGATATCTAAGCTTCAAACTTTCCCCCTTGGTTCTGGGGCCCTAGTTTGTCATGAGCTGAACCTGATGAAAATGTTCTCTCCATTTATATCTAGTCCTGGTGATCGTCAGGCTATTCCTGGCATGGGTCGTGTCATGTTGAACAACCAAATGGGCTTCCAGATTGGCGACAATGTCAACCTCTTCGACTGGACATACGTCGGCAATGTCGTGAAAGCCCACCTCCTTGCGGCCGACAAGCTGCTCGACCCACCTCTGTCCATCGAAGCCATAACATCTTCCGAATTAGAGGGTGTCAAGCGCACCGTGGGCAACTATACCATCCCCGTGTCCGGCGCTCGGCCTCCTGGACCCGCGCTCGAAATCACACCCGAGATCGAGAAGGCCTACTTTGCGTTCAAGGAAGGCGCACAGCCCAAGACCCGCGTCCGCTCGCGCTTTGACCCACTGACTCCCGAGAACTTGGAGCTCGAGCCCAACTTCCCACTCCAGGTTGCAGGGCAGATGTTCTTCATCACGAACGGCGAGCCAATGTACTTCTGGGACTTTACGCGCGCTGTGTGGGCCGAGATGGGCGCTGATGTCCCGTCGCAGGCCAAGGCGTGGAAGATCCCCCCTGGCTTCGGCATGGTGCTCGGGTCACTGGCGCAGTGGTGGAGTGGCCTCATGGGCAAGGAGCCAGGGTTGACCAAAGATCGCATCTTCTACGTGACCACTCACCGTTGGTTCAACATTGAGAAGGCGAGGAGGGTGCTTGGGTATGAGCCCGATGTGGGAATCGAGGAGGGCATCAAGCTCGCTGTTGCCGTAAGTGCATTGTGCTCTTTCATTCGTAATCAATTGGCGTTGACTTTGTTGACCCCTTTCTTAGTGGTGGAAAGAAGATCAGGCAAAGAATGCTCAGAAGGCGTGATTTCGCTGCCGTTCGCCATCCCCTTTGCTTGGTTGCTTTCCTTCCGTCTGGTATTCGCTTCTGTTAATTATTGTATTTGCCCAAATACCCTATCATCCGCATTCACAAGCTGGCCAATGAGCGACATTCCTCATCACAATTCTAGTTCTGAGTAAAATGGACGGTCGTCTGACTGGTGGACCCTTTGTATGAGGACTGCTGGTTCGCACGTGACTGCCATCCACGATGGATGATCAAAGCGTGAAGTAGAATGTGAAAGGTATGTTAAGCAACTTAGCTCTCTAGACCCATGAGATCAAGTCAACCCAATTATATTTGATGTCAGTGCGTTGTAAGTAAGCCCGACATGCTGTACATGATTTCGTTTGAACTGTGGGTAAGGTGTGAAGACATCATCAAACTGCCATCGGTGCTATCGATATGATTGTTCATTCAGCTCTACCATCACCTGCAAACGGCCACTAAACTCCTCCAAGACATCCCATCCACCCAGTGCCCTTAACCATAAGCCTGTTTGGAACGTCTGTTCCTCAACTTCTCTTTTTCGTGCAATTATCTCGATTTTGACCCTCGGGAGTAGACGGAGGATTTCACCACATTCAATGATGACTCTGTTCAGCTCCTGGACCTTTGAATCGGCATTTGGCTTTCCATCGTTTGACACGAAGACCTCAGTGTCTCCTTCGCGTTGCGGGAAAGCGGCAGGGCGTCGGGGTGGAACAAGACTCGTGGCAATCATATAATCATAGCCAGTGCTTAACGATGACCTCCACAGATCGTTGAAATAACTCCAGAATCCGATATAAACCATCTGAAGTTTAGGGAATAACGTTTGCTGGGAGGGAGGATGTAAAAGCAAAGACGCAATGCTCTGGAGGATGTAGTTGCGTGGGCTATTCAACGGCCACAGAACCCCCATGGTGATGTAGAGTGAGGTCAACGCTGGAAACGAGGCAAGAAATAGGGGTAAAGGACCTCCCGCAGCGATATCTTGGTTGACATCGAGGAGTTCGTCCCCGTCATTCCAACTTTGTAGCAAGAACTTTGAGAGTGTACCAAATATTCGCAAGGAGGAGACTGATGAAAAAACGGGCATATCATCCTCGCCTGTGAGCCAGGAAATAACTTCCTGAAGATTGTAAGGAATGACAAAGTCCAAATGTATGAGATTTGGAGCGTTGATATAGGTTGAGAACCACGATGTATCGGGGCATGTAACACCCAAACTATCAGGTTCACAGCCTACAGACAACATAGAAAGGGAGGGGAGGCTGATAAAGTCATCGAAATTCTCTATCAGGTCCTCGCCGCCTTTCCAGCCAAGAAGACGAAGATTCGAGGCAGAAGAGAGAAAATCAGCTGCTTGATCATCGAGATCAACCATCTCAAACGATGCTTCCACAAGAGCTTCTGCAGAAAAGCAAGAGTACTCAAAACTGCGACAGCTTTGCAGTCTCATCGTGAGTACCTGCTGTTGGTTGGCGAACATTGGCTCAGCATTACCCATACGAGTACTTTGAGATTCGATCAATGTGAAATGTTTGAGTAGCCCTCCGGATGACGGGCCAATCTGGAACGCAGCAGGGAGGCTCCAGGGTCGAAGGTCGAAACGTTTCTCGACTCGAAGCGTTTGGATACGATCTTCAATGGCATGGATAAACGGCAGCGCGTCTCTAATGTCTCCTGCGTGCAGTATTGTGACATTAAGTGGTTGATGGCGTGATTGTTGGAGGGAGGTTTCAAGATGAGGGATGAAGAAAGGAAGTTGAAAAGAGGCTTTTTCCCGCATTTCGTAAAGCGTGAGACGAGAGGAGGTGTCCATGCTATGAAGGCTGTGATGGCACATGTCCACATGGATGTGTGTCCAGAGACGAGCATCTCCTTTGACAAGCGCATTCCAGATGCGGCATACAGAGGCCAAATAATAAGGACGTTCATGTGCTGTATTCCTTGAGTGGTCACAACCTTCGATGTCAAACAAGAATATTTCTAGTAGGAGCTCGTAGGGTAGGACTTGGATCGCCGAAGGCGTATCCGGCTGAGAGATTCCGAGAGGAAGGGGTTCATTCGATAGTGCCATTCAAGGGAGAGTGAGGACTGAGAATTTCTGATGTCACGCAGGGTAAGCCATACGATGCCACATGCCAATGTCGCCGTCAGCCTTACCAGGATATCGATCGACGCTGAGAGTACTTGTTCTAAGAAGGAAGCTAGGGCGTAGCGGCACCTACACGTAAAACCTCACAGCATCTTCTCTCCCGACACCCCAAAATCACAGCGTGCTGTGTGCCCAGTTGTGACGGTGTGGTCGGCTTGATTCGTTCTTGATCGTCGAGGTCACGTCTCTCATGTGCAGGGATTATGAATTCTCACGAGCCCTATTCCGAATCGAGACATGTCCAACCACATCCACGGTGAGGGGAGACTTTCCGATTATGCGGGATACAGACTGGCAAGGCTGATTATGCATAAACTGGGCAATTGACCCGCAAATGGCTTTGCTGACAGTCTATGGCATAATGACACCCTCGATTCGGTGATGTCAAGTTTTCGATCAATGGTCTAAACATGTTTTATGGTTTACAAGGTTGGACCAGCAAGGCGACAACATCGCATGGTTGAAAACCTTCTCAAGAGATTGAACTAAATTTTGTCGTGTGCTAGTATGATTGCACATTAAAGATCAAGTAGCTAGCGCGATTCATTCGCACGCCACCCACTTTCTAGTAGTACCCTCACTTGCAAGCGCTCACTAAACTCCTGTAAGACGTCCCAACCACCTAATGCCATCAGCCAGGGGCCCGTTTCCCAACTCGGGTCCTCCACTACCACGCCAAGTGTGAGCAGCTCTATTTTAACCTCTGGAAGCACTCGGAGAAGTGCGCCGCCCTCAATGACGACTGTGTTGAAGTGTTGGGCAGTTGGACAAATCCGAACTACGGGGTCTTCCGGTACCCCGGTAACTTGTCCTCCAGTTGGGATTGCAAAACTTGCACCACGTCGGAGGGGGAGGAGGGAGTTCATAATAGCGTCATGACTAGCGGCTGATGTCGACCTCCAGAGATTGTTGAATGAGCACCAGTATCCAATATAGATATTCCGTAGCTGGGGGAACAAAACAATACCAGGAGGAGGGTGTGAAATCAGTGAGGTGAATTTTGGGAGCTCCTGGCGACGTTTTGGATCAGGGTTCACCACCGCTATTAGCAGCGACTTCAAGGCTGGGAAGGAGGCAACAAACAGCACGAATGCGCGTTCTAGGTCTTCGACGGATTGCGCTCCACCTTCAACATCCGTTTGCAACGAAACTTCCGAGAAGGTCCCAAATATCCGTAGCGACTGCACAGATGGGAACGCTAGGATATGATCTTCATCAATGAGCCATGAAAGCACCTCCTGAATATCTTGAGAGATGACGAAGTCAAGGTGAAGGAGATTGGGGGCGTTAATGTAGGTACAAAACCATGATGTAGTGATGCGGTCGAAGTCACCAGTGTCTGGTCGAGTACCCAATGAAAGGATGGTCAGGGAAGGAAGGTAGATGAAGTCGTCGAAGGTCTGTGTAGCGTTCGCTCCGCCTTTCCATCCCAGGACACGGAGATTTGAGGCAGAAGAAAGAAAGGCAGCTGCGCGATCATCGAAGTCAAGCATTTCGAATGATGCTTCCACGAGGCCGTCAGCAGAGAAGCACGAATAGTCAAATGCGCGACACCAACGCAGTTGCATGGTGAGGACCCGTTGCCTGCTGGCAAACATCGGCTCAACATTGTTGGTAGGAATGTGATTGATTACAGTGATATGCTTTAGTTGCCCAACAGTAGGGGATGTAAATCTGAACGGAACAATAGGAATAAGCTCCTGAAGACTCCATGTATTCTCAATTCTGAGTGATTGGATTCGATCTTGTACAGCGTTGAGAAGAGGCAGCGCGTCTCTGACGGCGAGGTCGCCCTTGTGTGACAGAGTAATGCCAAGAGGGGACTGAAGAGACCGCACTATCGAGGTTTGGACGCGAGGGGGGAGGAATGGAAGTTGCACTGGGTCACTGCCGGCCATGTGGTATGTACGGGGATGCTGTCGGCTGGAGTAAGACAAGTAGTCCAGCCTTAAGTGGACATGTCTCCAGAAGCGAGCTTCCGCCATTATTAAGCTGTTCCAGAGGCGACAAACACATGTCAGGTCATATGGTCGATCATGTGTCATGTAGGCAGTACTAGCAGAGGCCTCGATGTCAGCCGAGAATATCTCTAGGAGGAGCTCGTCGGGCAGCGTATGAATTGGTAGATGCGAATTATGGGCCTGGAGACTTAGGGGCATGTTGGCCAATTCCTTCGATAGTGTGATATGAGGAGGGTCTAGAAAAGCCAGGATTCATGAGGCATGAGGTGGCATCGTCGGGAGTCGTTGGGGTAGATCTTACCAGAGGAAATTAGAGGTCGAAGGTGATCACTTTCAGCAATAAAAGCTTGTTTCACCCAGAGAGTGTGCGGCTGGGAGGTTTCTCAGACTGCGGTCGACATTTTTATGAGAAAATCAGCGAGCATGAGCGTCACAAGTCATGTATGACATTCCCACGGCTTGTCCTGTAACGCACCACTGCTTGGATAGTTTGTGCTCCAGCCGTACACGTGCTCTTAACGCTATATTTCGAAAATCATTTACAGAACTTTTTCCCACCTCACGATAGGATTTTCTGGAGAGCCTTGGGCTAAGCCCCAGCAAACGTTGTCAACAAACTTGCCACGTTGTAAGAACTGAGTTGACTAATCCACCTAAGCATACTACTGAATCTGAAGAGACGTAAGTGAGCTAAAAAAAAAATGATGTAAAAGAAGCCGGCAGAGAAGGGTGGTCGAAGTGGGTTGTGGGCTATCGGTGGGCGGCTCACGGTGATAACATCAACAGGACATCTCATCCCATCCTGAAGGTACAGTCACCTTCAAGCGCCCCTCGAATTCTTCTAAAACCTCCCATCCGCCGAGGGCCTTTATGTGCGAGACTGTCAGTGCGTTTTGGTCTTCTGCGGCCCTTCTTGGTATGAGAATTTCAATGCTGACACCTGAAAGAATCTGGAGGATTTTTCCGCATTCAATAAGTATTGTGTTGAAGATGTGGGGGACTGAAAGATTGTATAACATTCCGTCAGCCGCTCCTAGGATCTTTCCACTCTCCTCCAAAGTCGTAAGCGGAAAGGAACGCCGGGCAGGAAGGAGAGATGTAATGATGGAATTGTAATCAGCTCCCGATGTCGATCGCCAGAGGCTATTAAAACTAGCTCCAAAGGAGATGTAGATATTCTCGAGCCGAGGGAACAAGTCATGCTTTGGGGGAGGATGCGAAAGCAATGATACAAAACTCTGGAGGACGTGATTAGGTGCATTCTCCCGAGGGTCCATTGTGATTTCCAGTGAAGTTAACACCGGGAAGGAAGAAATAAATAGAGGGATTGCGCGCTCAGGCTCATCATCATTTTGGGTACCATTTTCATTTCCGTCTGCCCTGCTTTGCAATAAAGCATTCGAAAGCGCCCCAAACACATGTATGGAACGTACAGATGTGAAGACGGAAGCGTTGTTTTGGTCCACGAGTTGTGGAATAACATCACACCAGTCTTCAGAGATGACGAAATCCCAGTGGATGAGATCAGGAGCATCGATATAGGTCGAGAACCACGATTCAACAATATCGTCGTTGCCCCAACAGTAAGGATCATCGCCAACTGACAGCACAGAAAGCGAGGGTAGGAAGATCAGGTCTTCAAAGGCCTCAGTAGCGTCCTCCCCTCCCTTCCAAAAGAGAGCCCGGAGATTTGAGGCTGAAGAGAGAAAGGCAGCAGCGCTATCGTCGAAGTCCACACTTTCCAGCGACACCTCCACTAGAGTTGCTGCTGAGAACGAGGAGTACTGAAAACCGTAGCACCGTTTCAGCCGCAAGGTGAGCACTTGCTGTTGTTGCGCAAAGATTGGCTCTCCCTTGACGAGTGAATTGTTCATTGACTCGACCAAAGCAAAATGCTTGAGTTCTCTGGGACTGGGAGATGTAAACTTTAGACCAGGTAGGGGGATCCAGCCTTGAAGCTCGACTACATTGAGGATTTCAAGCGTTTGAAGGCGATCCTGAATCGCACGGAGAAGGGGCATGATGTCTTGAATGTCCCCCGAGTGGGACATAGTGACATCAAGAGGGAGGTGCCGGGATCGCTGAAGGGAGGGTATAATATGAGAGATGGATGATGGTATTTCGATGGGGTCTTCGCCATGGGCGGGAGGTTCTTTGAGGTGAATCGTTTCGTGCGAGTGGCTGTGAAGGCCCCCATCGATGAGAATGTTTGTCCAGAGTCGACCTTCCTCTAGCACCATCGCCCTCCAGAGGAAGCATACGGCAGCCAGCTGATAGCAGCGCTTTTGTAATCTGTAATCCGTTATGGATGAACACTGGACATGGAGCAAAAATATCTCCAGGATGAGCTCGCTGGGGAGCAAATGGATCGGCAGGTTGGCATTATGAGCCCGTCGGGCCTGGAGAGTGTCTTCAAGGTTATCTGCGAGGGCCATTAGAGAGAGGATTAGAGTGGAAACAGCCAGATTCTTGTAAGGCTATGCACTGTAAGCCGCAACTATGTGACGCCATGAGCGATGGGCCGCTAGGGTCAGTATGAACGGTTTCAAGTCGCAGATAGCATCAGTGACTACACCTTTCCGAAGAGAAGTACTTCCAAGCGGTGGGCGTTGAAGTCAAACACGCTCTCGTTGGGGAAGGCCTCAGCCCAGTTTCTTCAGGGACGGACAAAAGGGATGTCCGCATGTGATATATTGTGACAGGGGATTGCTCCATATTGAGACCACACCTTGTCAACAAAGTTGTCATTGGGGGCCGGTCCCGAACACAAAAGAGGCAGGTATTATGATAGGGAGAGTTTACGATCAGCATTTGAGTGGCCTCCGATTGGCCCAACGTAAGTGCTACTTGTTTCAAGTGTTGAGCCGAGGATGGAAAAAGCTTGCTTATACACTTTGGATGGCTCGATCATATATACGCTAATCTCTGTGAATGTCATAATATTGAGTAAGGTCAACAGCGACTAATGCTATTCATACGGGGCTATCTGGTCAGACAGCTTGACCATTACTTGCAAGCGCTCACCAAACTCTTCCAATACATCAAGCCCGCCCAGCGCTACTATCCATGAGCATATTCCACGTGTAGGGTCCTCCACCAAAGGCCTAAAGGTAAGAAGTTCTACTTTGATATCCGGAAGAACGCGAAGTAGTTCACCACATTCCATCACAATTTGATTGAAGTGCTGGGCAACAATAGGAATTTCGACCAAGGGTTCGTCCGGCTCTTGCACAGTCAGCATGGAGACTTCGCCGAGCGGGGCTGCGCAGCGCCGAGGAGGGACAAGAGATGCAATAATCTCATCATGACTAGCGCCTGAGGTTGCTCGCCAGAGAGGGCTAAAGGACTCCCAGTATCCAATGTGGATTACCCGGAGTTTGGGGAGTAGTTTACGCCCGTGAGGAGGAGTTTCCAGAAGCGGTAGGAAGTTTGGAATGTCTTGATGGGGTGCGGGTGAAAAGTGAGGGTTACCGACGGTGATTAATAGCGATATGAGCGCCGGAAAGGAGGCAACAAATACCGCAAACGCGCGCTCCAGGTCTTGAGGGGTATGGGTACCACCTTCGTCATTGTCCAGATCCCCCTGCGGTAGAGCCCTTGAAAGAGTTCCAAAAATTCGCAAAGAGCGCACAGATGGGAATGTGGGAACATTATTTTTGTCGATGAGCCACGAGAGCACCTCTTGAATATCATCAGAGATGACTAGGTCGAGATGAAGGAGGTTTGGAGAATTGATGTAGGTCGAAAACCAAGACGCGGCGACGTTTTCAGGACTGAAACGTACTTCAGTACCAACCGAGAGGACGGTGAGAGAAGGAAGGTCAATGAAGTCATCGAAGACCTGCGTGGTATCCTCTCCGCCTTTCCAGCCAAGAACGCGAAGATTCGAAGCAGAAGATAGAAAGGCGGCGGCATGATCATCAAAGTCCACCGTGTCGAATGATGCTTCGATAAGCGTCTCCGAAGAGAAGCACGAGTATTCAAATGCGCGACAGCCATGCAATTGAATCGTGAGGATACTTTGCTGGGTGGTAAACATAGGCTCAGCAACTTCAGCTATGCCTCGGTCAAATATAGTGATATGCCTGAGCTGTCCCCGGGATGAAGAATCAAATGTAAACGGAGTCAAGGGATCGATGTCCTGGAAACTGGAAGTATTTTTGAACTTGAGTGTTCGTGTGCGTCCCTGAATCGCATTAAGAAGTGGGAGTGTCTTCACCAGGTTGGAGCCGCCCTCGTGGGATACTGTTATATCAAGAGGGAGTTGACGAGACCGCTGGAGCGAAGTTTCAACGTGAGGGAGTGAAAAAGGGAGCTCTATTGGGCTGCCTCCACAGATCAGGTATTTTGTAGGGCGATCTAAAGGGGGACGAAACCAATTAGATAGCTTTATAGTGATGTGTGTCCATGGGCGCCCTTCGGCTACTATCAGAGCCTTCCAAAGGCGGCAAACGGAGATGAGATAGTATGGGCGATTGTGCGGTGTGTAGAGGTGTGAGTACACAGAGGTCTCGATATCGAGCAAGACGATCCCAAGGAGGAGCTCATTGGGGAGGGAATGCATTGGCAAGGTGGCATTGTGAGCCATTTGGGACTGGCTCACGCTAAAAAGCTCGGATGACATGGGTAAAGCCGTTATGCAGGGATGATGACCGGGTTTGCGAAGAATATGTTCTATCGGCCAAAACATGAGGCGTCCTCATGGTCAATGCAACACGAGACTGAGAAACGTACACATGACGCTAAAACTTACAAGATGAGAAGGAGAATGTATCCAAGTAGGTTTGTACCAACCCAAGGGCGTGTTCTTTAGGGAGTATAGCACTCTAGTTGATGTGGGAGCGGACGAAATTGGATGTCCGCATGTGATGTCACGCGTATTTTGTGACACGCGGATTACTGTACTCTATATTCAGAGACCACCCTTTATTGAGAAGCTTATTACTGGTAGCGGTTTCAGAAGACAACAAAAATGGATGTTATAATAGGGAGAGCCCATGCTCAGCGCTCTGAACCACCTCTGATTGCCCCAACGTAAGTGCTACTTGTTTCAAGTGCCGCAGCACACCCTTGTATTTGCTACGATAGCTTTCGGCCCTCTCTGTCATCATAAGTACCCCAAATAGTTCTGCCGCCTCTTTTGAAGCTTCGAGCGCATCCTGTGGCCGAGAAAGTTTCGCCAATAAAGAGGACTCGTTGTGGAGCGCCACAGCGAGCGCTTCGCTCAACGGGTCGCATCGATCTCGGTGAAAGTTGTCGCGATGTAATTGAATGGCCTCCTCGATAGGATCAAGGGATGATTCGAACTGCCCAAGCATAAAATAGAATGCTGAGAGATTACTGAATGAGTTAGCCAACATCTCAGCGGTTTCGTGTGAAGCGGGGTCGTTGAGGTGGAGTTCCCGCCGGATCAGGATGGCTTCTTGGACTGCAACGATGGCCGCTTCATTATGGCGGGCTTTCGAAAGTCTTCCACCCAGATTATGAATCGAAAGGGCGAGATCGGCCTTGTAGCGGACCGGGCGTCGGTTGGCCAAAGTCCGATAGTGAGCCACAGCTTCCTCCGCGGCGTCTAATGCTTCTTTGTGTGTCCCAACCGCGGAGAGATATGCGGAGAGGTTTGTAAGCGACGAAGCAAGCGCATCCAGGTCTGACGTGCGGTCTTGAGCCAAGCGACGACGTATGTCAAGTGATTCCTGCATGGTTGACGCTGCAAGTCTTGTCTGTCCAACATTGTGTTGGCAGCTAGAGAGATTGTAGAGACATGTGGCAAGATAGGAGCTATACGGGAAAGGCTCGCGCTTGGCAAGTGTTCGGCACAATGTTGTCGCTTCTTTGATAGCGTTGAGCGCTTCGTAATACTGTCCATGCTGAAGGAGAGCAGTGGATAACGTAGAAAGGATCTGGGCCATGCTAGCATCATCAGGTACTTCGGTGTGTGGAATCCCACGTCGTATCATGAGGGCTTCGTTAATGGTGCTGGATGCTTCGTCGTATCTCCTTACAGCGTGGTATCGATTCGCCAAAGAGGAGAGTGTACGCGCCAGGTCAACAACGTTTTGAGGAGTCGATTGAGCAAGGACAATAGATTTCTGAAGAACCGCCGCCTCAATCCCAATCTCCAGAGCCTCTTGATAATGTGCAATATCCGCCAGATATGCGGAAAGATTGTTGAGGGCGCGAACTAGTCGCGACTGGAAATTTGGCGGGTCCCTCGATTCAAGGCGACGAAGAAGGGTGACTGATGAGCGAGATGCATCGATGGCATCCTCAAACCTGCCCATAAACTTGAGGTCCAGGGCAAGCTTGAACAGGAGTGTCGCCAACTCGTCCTCGTTCACAGACTCCCAAAGTAACGGCTGATGAACCTAGTAATATGGGTCAGTAGTGAATGGAGTCAGGAGGTGTGTGATGCGCAAGCATACCATGAACCAATCCAGCATATCCTTGGTGACCTGCATGTTCCTCTGGATAACACTCAGGGTCAGCCAATTGGCAAGCTGCGAGCTGAGAAACGCGGTGATCTCGGCGTGGAATGTCTCATTCAGAGGCCCACCAGCGGCGAGATGCGCAAACCAGTACCGGCATGCATATTCAAGGGCGCCTGGGATGGAACCGCCGCGGAGGGGTCCCAATTCCTCGACGTCAGGAGATTGAATAATGTTGTCCAACAGCGGCTCAAGCTTTGGAAGCTCCAGATTCATGGCGCGAATGCAGCAAACGGCAAGGTGCTGATGCGCGGAGGGTAGTTCGATGGTAAACCTTCGACGTGATGGCGTGGATGGGGTTAGGACAAAGTCCCTGAACGATTGATGCACAATATAGGGAGAGGCGCTATCAACTGTCATGTCTGACACGCTTAGGAGCGCCCCAACCCCAAGTGCCTTGAGAGAGGGGATGACATCGTAGGGAAGATCAAGAAGACGCCCGATGTCTCCGGCTGACAATGGAGAGAACAGTGAAATAAGCGCGCCTATAAGCAGCTGGTATCGCGCGCGGGATTCCTCGTCATCCCAAGCGCATGTAGAGAGTACAGTCGAGTAGAGCTGCTCCACCTTTGTTTCCGAGCGAGGATCACTTGACGTTTGGGATGAGGTTAAGCGCTCGAGCTCCTTCATGGGTTCATCACTTCTACCGATGCATTCCATGACCGTCGAGGTCCAAAGGAACAGACCCTCGGAACGCTCTATAACTTGTTGGACTGAAGCTTCGTCTGGCCAGCTTTGTTTGAGACCGCGACGCTCTCGGATCCTTTTGAGAGAGTGCCGAGCGAAAAGTCCTATATCATTGATGTTATTGTGCTCCTCCAATTGCAACTGATGGATTCTAATGTGCGCCAGCCCGTAAACGCCGCGTTCCAACCTGGCGTCTGGGCGAGACGAGATGATGATGCGGCACGAGGTTGGGAGTTGGGAGAATTGATCAGTGATCAGAGCTAGAAGCGCGTCATCCAAACCCTCATCCAACGCATCGATAATAATCGTTGTGGGAACAGCAGACTCCATAGCCAGAAGAGGGCTCAGAACCAGATGGTCGAATTGGCGAGATATGGGAGATGATATGATGTCTGGATGCTTTTGAATGCTTTCAGCAACCAACGTGCCCATGCGCTCGTCGAAGGAGGCTAAATCTCGCGCAATTGTTGTCAGCAGGAGGTCGGGCGAGTTTCGCTCGGCATCATCTCTGCTGAACATGAATGATGATCCAAGCAGGCCTTGAGCGGAGAGGGTTTGTGCAACACTGTTCATAATAGCACTCTTTCCGCTACCCGCGGGGCCGACAAGCAAGCATATCGCTGGGAATGATTTTTGAGAGGCAAATTCCACTAGCTCGGCAACGATACTGAGGCGTGTTCCTTCGAGGCACGCTTTCTGGGGATCCCAGGATGCGTAGCTGGCCGAACGGAGGGTAGAAAGTGTAGATAGGGCAACGTGCCGCTTGATAGATCGTTCCATTAGGGCCAGAGATTCGTCTCCTTGAACAAGGGGTTGCTTGACAGTTGTGTCCACTCCCGCAACTATGAGCCACCTGCGAGTCAGATGTAGTCGGAAAATCACAATCTGACACTCACAATATGGTTCTGCAGCCTTCAAGCTAAGAGATAGTGACTCATTGTCCACTTCTGCGATACGAGATCGATCGCGAACGTCTAAACCTGTTGAAGTCTTTGGTGGAGTTCCTCAGCTCGTCTACAAAGCGCTATTACAACCTTGCCCACCTCGAATTGACGAACCGCATCATCCAAGGTCCAACGCAAGAATGAAAGACGTTCACACTCTGAGGAGAACAGATTCAGCTGCGCTAATGAATTGTAGGGTCTTTGAGCCTCGGCCAGTAACTGTACTTCGCTCGTAAGCCATTGGAGAGCTCTTCAGCAATGCATGAGCAGCGACCCAAATGGAGCGAAATTGTATGGATGCTCACGAAGAAAGATTCTGGATTGGCTCCACCATTTCTCCGAGTCTAGGGGCTTGTAGTACCGAGACGAGCAAAATCGAGAAAGTCTCCTTCACATGCGTGGATAGGTTCTGCCATAGTTTTTGGCTAGTAGCGGAGGCCTTTTATTTATGTCTAGATGTCAAAGGGAATCCAGGATTGGGAGAAAGTGGCTCACTGGCAGTGCCTCACAAAACAGGACAACGTTTGATGCGATTCGCTTCAGAGGCGTGGAGGTTGTAGCACGCGCAATGGAGTCGAGGATCTCTTGAGAGCGCGTTGTGAGTTCCTGAGAGGTCATCTTCGGTCATGAAGGGAATCAAGGGAAACAGCTGAGCGAGGGTTTGAGAGGGAGATATGGGTCAAATAGTTGGGGCATGACCCTCAGCATCGCCTCCTTCCACCCTGTCGGGCATTTCTTCATTTGCTTAAGTAGTAACAGAGTTCATAGAGATTCCTGCGATTGAGTCGCAGGTCACTGGTTCCTTTCGTGAACGATTCAATGGGCGTGAAAGGCAGAAGGAACAAGATTGTTCGAGTGCCGTCACTCTGTGACTGTGACTATATCCCGACTGTTGACGTCGCGCCTTACTTGTCTGCCGTTCGTCCAACAAAGCCTCATGATAATCCGGAGGGCTCATCCCGATAGCCTCGTTGGTTCTGATTACAGGATACCTTATTGCGTATAGCGCACGAACCACCCGGCAGCTGGCCTCACGATCACCCAGACACATGCTGACATCAGAAAAAGTCGGCCGGTTTCTTAGCCTGTTTGACCTGTTTTCGTGTCTGAAACGGGTACCCTTTGTTTGGACTGAATTGATCCGTTTGGAGTTTGGCCCGTTTGGCCCTCTAAACAGGCCAAACGGTCCAAACGGGCCAAACAAAGGGTCCGAGGGTATTTGCTGATGGAAGCAGCTTTGCAGAATATATCACAGCGAATCGGGGTTCCGTAGCGTTTTTTTCATGCTACCTTCATTAAGGAAGCCTTAGTTGAGTTGTGAAACCCAACTGCCGAGAATTATAGTGATAATCGGGAGCACTAGTCGCTATAAGGAAGAACAAAAGCTACTCCATATGGACATGAGCTAACGGGATGAGCGGATGCGTCCTATAGTGGGGGAAATAAGGATAAGCTTATGAGGCAGCACATGCTAAACCGAGCTCGATGGAACCATGATATATATTCTAAAGGATACTACGTTTCAGACGCGTCAAATATGATATTGTGGTCCAGAGGGAGTACTGTATGATTCGATGATGTTTTATCAATTTCTAATGACAGATTGTGCCTCACAAGCCACAAGAAAATCGGCGCTTGAGGCCCATCCATAGCCTATGCACTAGTTGGGTATGTTCTTGATACCCTGGATGGTGTCATGTTCACAGAAGAAAGGATCAGTGGATGAGGGCGCCAAAATGACAACATCACTCACAAAGAAATGAACATTCATCGGGGGTTCAAACACTGGTGTCTGCTGCACAAGTTCACGTACGCTGTCATCATCTTGGAGAATCGGCCTCCTTCCAACAGTGAAGTTTATCAAAGAAGGGATTCTTTCGCGAGTGAAGCGAAGGGTCCTTGGAAGCCCTGTTTGTTTGCAGAAGTTTTTGAGTGCGACCAACTTGAGGTCATACTGGAGGGAAGTCAGCTTCGGAGGAAGAAGATTGTCCATTGGGTTGCGGAGAATCGCTGGGCCGTCGTTGTCATTCTCCCGCCCGGTAGCCTCCTCATCATTGAAGGTAGGAAGGAGAAGACTGGCAGGCACACGAAGCGTCTCCAGCGCAACTAACCCAGCGAGGGAGCCGATCAATGGCTCGTCCTGGTCATCCATCCGATCTGCAGTCTCTCGGTCGATGACAAGCTCCTTCAGCGAAGAAGCTTGGCTCAGTAAACCCGGAAGGAACCCTGCAGGACGATATCGCTCGTAGCCTACAGTAGATCCACCGACTCCGTACTCAAACCTCTCCAGCCCCGAGGATACAAGCAGCATCCTATTGATGATCAGGCTTGAAACCACTGAGTTCCAGAGACTGAGGTCCTTGATGCTAGACGACTTCAGCGGAAGGGCGTATCCAGTGGATGTCTTGTAGAATGTTGAAGCAACACGACTCTCTGGGGGAGACTCAGGGGTTGAATGGATGGGCTCGGAGGTTCCACCAACATGTAGCCATGGTGAACCATCATGGCCATCTTCAGCAGCAAACGCAGCTATAATAAGAGTATTGAGTCCGGGAAGTGCCATGAATGGGACAACCGCGGTGGTACCGAATCCATACTGTTGATTGTACGCGGTAAGAGCTGTGGTCGTAGTGTAAGCAATTGGAACTGCACGAACCTCTGTATCCTCATAGCTAAGGAGGACTTCCGAAACAGACTTGAGGCCAGTAGGGACTCCGCCATGAAAAACACCAAAACAAGAGCGGGCAATAAACTCGAGCTCTGATCGAGCGGTGATCTCAAGCTTCTGCAGCTTGGAAAGCAGATGGAAAAGTATAATGAGGAGGCCATTCGTTCCTCCGTGAATAAGAAGCCCGTTATCTAAACCCATGTTACCAACAGCTGGCAGAATGTGTTCGAGGTCGCCACGCGCTGCTTCACTTGTTGCAGAAAGGTACTCGTCTACCTGTTCCTTTTCATAAACAACATTGCAATTCATAATGAACGCTCCGATGTTATTACCCTCATCGTCATATTCAGCATCCAATGACTCGGTGTCGATTTCGCGAACATGGTTTACTAGCTCTGGTCTCAGAACGAGTGCACGAGTGAATTGTCGAAGGCTTCGGAAGGGGTCCTTCCCTTGTTTAGTGTTCCAAAGGACAGGGATATGAACCTTGCGATACAAGAGAGGCTCGACAATGGCTCGAAACTGATGCGACACGTAAGTGCAGCTAAGGAGATCTTGATCGACCCGATTCAGTCGTTTTGCCAGCCGGAGCTCGTCGGGCGTTTTCGTTCGACTAGGTTCGAGTTCGTGGAGAACTTGGGTAGTGAGCTCAGGAGGTAGATTGGCCCACACTGCCATGATGATGCTAGAGGCTTAACGCTCAATCCTGTGGCCGATGAGTTGGAGGATGTTGGTGATTGTTGAGGTTAAACCGACAATCTGGTAGCGGCAGGGCTCCTAACGGTTCGGATCCGGATGGGTAGCGGTTGGCATCCGCATCCATCCGGAAAACCTGACGTCCATCCGCATCCGCCGGTTGGCATCCGGGTCAATCCGCGGATGAACCGCGGATGGGAGGTTGATAAGGAGAATTGGAAGAACAGACAATCCAAAACAGTCTAAATAGCTATTTAAACAGGGGAGCTACAGTCACAAAGTCTCAAAGTCAGTCCATTAGTGCACACATCACGAGCATGGAAGGAAGACGATGGTACGTAACGCGTGACCAAAGGATACAATGTCACACTCCCAGGTGGGCAATGACCCAGCCTATCTGGCACCTAAGATGAGTGAACAAAGTCTACACATCAGTCTGGGAATCTATTTTGTGGTGCTATAATACCCGAAAATTTGATGAAATTTGTATCAAATAGTCATAAGCACGCTCATTCCATACTGTTGTCGATAGGTGCTAACAAACCGCGGATGAACCGCGGATTGTGCGGATAGCATCCGCCGGATGCTGAGCATCGTCTAGTCTCTATCCGCATCCGGCGGATAGACACTCCATCCGCTGTATCCGCGGATGGATCCGAACCGTTAGGAGCCCTAGGTAGCGGTGGCATGTTATGGAGCAACGACTAAT
Organism: Clavulina sp. PMI_390; assembly: GCA_015039315.1. NCBI lineage: Eukaryota > Fungi > Basidiomycota > Agaricomycetes > Cantharellales > Hydnaceae > Clavulina > Clavulina sp. PMI_390. Next base: position 82,926 of record WIDE01000100.1, read on the forward strand.
CACGGGAGAGCCGAGCCACTGAAGACGTAGAAAGTCAATAAGGCTGATCTTCCCTTAACTTATGTCGAGGCGCAAAGTCAAGTCGCTCGACTTGTTGCTTACTTCGTTGGTTAGCATTACCTTTCCCTGATCCAATCCAATAGTCTGGTTTAGAACGGAACGAAGGCGAGAATGGTGCATTTGAAGGTCATAGCTTCAATGGCGAATACAATTCGCGAACAAACACAATATCGTTTTATCATCAGATATGATCTGGATGTCGGTGACGGACCTGAGGCCTATTGGAATACCGCCCGTAAACCCCCCGAAGCAAGAGTGAGCAAACGATCGGAGCTTGGGCCCAGCGGTAGTAGCAATTATAAGTTCTCGTAGTTTGGGAAGGAATTGGAGTACGAGGATGAGGATTCTAGTTGCCCCTCCGCTAAGCACAAGCCCGTTCGTTAGGCCCAGACTCGCAAGGGCCTGAAAAATTTGCTCCAAATCGCTACGTGCACCTTCACCTGCCGTCGACAGGAACATATTAACCTGGTGTTGGGGATAGGTGGAACTCTACTCCTCCACACAGGCTTCCAGGACTCCGTAATCGTTATGTACCTCCACACCACCATCTAACGACGAGGTATCGAGCTCGCGAACGTGTTTACCCAGCTCAGGCTTAAGCACCGCGGCTCGAGTGAATTGCCGAAGGTTTCGAAATGGGTCTCGTGTCATATTATCGCTCCAAACGGCAGGAATTCGGATGCTTTAGTATAAGGGGGGTTCAACGATCGCGTGAAACTGGCGGGACACCTAACTGCAGCTCAAAAGATTTTGATCAACCCGATTTTGCCTCATTGCTGTCCAAAGGTTCGAGGGAGTTTTGCTCGCGGAGTACCCAAGTTCTTGGAGAACGTGGATAACAAGTTCGACAGGCAGATCAGCCCACACCGCCATTGTGGGTGTCGTGGACTCGACTCCGCTGGCAGCGCTTCGTGCACGTGTTCGATGGCTGGGGACAGCATGATTATTATGATGTAGTCATGGACCGCTCTGATAAGCTTTTATGCATTTACGCATCTCAACGACCCAGAAGGTCCCTTGTCGAGTCAATCATGCTCGTCCTTACCCATATTACTTTTCCATAACCCCAAGATCTCGCTACATTGGATCCCATCTGAAGCGAAAAACCAAGCCCCATACTCCACTCTCATGGTCATACCGTAGCTGCAAGAATCTGGTCAAAAACCCTATAGGATATAGAATATTGGATCATCCAAAGCCTAATGCAATGCGTTGATCCCTAAATTTTTAGTGAATATCCTCTAACGGAGAAACTTGCTCCTGCCAGTAAGATTCAAGGCTGAATGGACGTTCCCTCGTTGGAACATTAGCCGAGCTGTGACAGCCCCGTAGAAAAGGCATTCCAAATGAGGATACTAACGATTCCGTTCAACGCCTGAAGGCGCTTACTGGCCGTTGTGCTTGTACCCTAGGAAATTCAACATTCAGTTCAACCGAGGATTGGGTAGGGCTGCGGAGTAGTATCAGAGCTCACAAAGAAAATAACATTCATCGGAGGTCGAAGTGTAGGGACGCTCTCCAAAAGCTCTCGCAACCCCACGTCCTCTGGGGCGGCCAGATGTCTTCCAACAATGAAGTTCACCAGGGAGGAAAGTCGCTTGCGAGTGAAGCGCAGGCTTGTCGGTAACCCAGTGCGCTTGATGAAACTGTCGAGTGCTACCCTCTCGAGCTTGCATTGAAGATAAACGAGGCTAGGAGGGAGCATAGTGTCCATGGGATTGTGCGAAACGACAACCCCACCGGTTCCACTCTCCTGATGGCTATCGTTTGCGTTTGGCTCATGTTTTGATCCACTACCATGCCGGTCGTCAAAACCTTCAAGGCGAAGGCAAGCGGGGACTTCGAGTATCTCAAGCGCAACCAACCCGGAAAGCAAGCCGATGAATGGCTGGTCCCCAGGGGTCTCGAACGAGTAGTCACAGCCAATAACAAGCTCCTTCAGGGAGCAGGCCTGGCTCAACAAACCTGGAAGAAATTGCGCCGGACGGAACAGAACGGTCTAATCCACATTATCGGTATCGAAATCGTACTTGAACCCCTCAAGCATTGAGGGTATGAGGAGTATTTTACTCATCACTGAACATGCAATAGCTGAACCCTCGAAGGAGAGGTCCACTATGGGAGAAGATTGTGTAGGAAGACCATATTCCTTTGATTTCGACACAACGGCACCACCTGGTGAAGAGGTCTGGGCGGAGGGTGTGGCGTCAAACCTTTCGCCAGTTGGTAGCCAAAGAACATCGTCATATCGAGCCCATGAGTGTATCACAGTCAGGGTTTTTATGGAAGGGAGTGCCATGAATGGCAAAACTTCGAAGGCGCGAAAACCACCCTGCCGAAAAAGACAGGCGTGAGGAAAGGAATTGACGTGTGATACGTGCAATTGAGATTCTCCGCACCTCAAGTTCTTCATTGATCAGCGCCACATGTAGAACAGACCTCAGACCGGCAGGAATTCCACCAGCGAAGGCACCAGAACAAGAGTATGCAACAAGTTGGATCTCGGACCCAGCGGTAATTTTGAGTTTCTGTAGCTTGGGAAGGAGATAGAGTAGAGCAAGAAGAATTCCATTTGTCCTCTGTCGGCGGGAAAATCCTTGCATACGTGTACCTACTAGATTAGCAACCATATACATACAAATCGTATCATTTTTCCTTTTAATTAGTTCTCCTTTTTCTCCTCGTTCGTCTCGGTCCGGGGGAACGATTCCAAGGGTCGCGCTCAAGGCGGAGAACCCGGGGATTCATCCATCGCCCAATCGAGAGACTTACCGCACCCGTGCGAATCATCTCGATCTATTCGGGAATGAGTCATCGACGGATTGTTTCAGGAGCGCGCATGGCCCCTCATTTTGTCGATTATTCAAATTCTTGTTTAATTCCCGATTGCTGCGCTACATCCGTTTTTGGATGTGTCAGCCTTCGACCTTTCTTGATTTCCTTGTTTGGTT